>JAGDQP010007680.1:0-66203 GCA_022664845.1 Lepisma saccharinum | reverse complement strand
ATATATAAATATAATTGATATGATGGCTGTTATTGCTACTATACTAGCAATGCCATATATACTATCAATTATATATTGAAAGAAGCCAATGAATTATTTTAGGTTTGCATGTTTCTTGAAACGATAATATGCAACATAGCACGTCTTTGACAAAACGTCCGAGACCTTCTTCGTCATTTTCCTACAGGTAGTGGCGTACACAGACAGATTTGAAGAATGTAGAATTTTTCTTGCAACAGTAAGTCCAAATCCACGTTCGTCTGCATGATGCCCTCTCCTGTAAAAGCAGCACTATTTACCTTCTCTAAACGACCCTGACACTTGACAATATGTTGTATTGTGTTAAGGATGTGTTAAATCACCCTCGTTCTGAACATGCGCAGACGTAATGAGTTCACCACAAAAATATAATTTTCGAGTGTGCGACAATTCATAATTAAAACCATCTGACCTGTGTTTTGATGTCCCGCAGATCATAGCTTGCCATGTTCAATAAATGATTGCATAAACCCTTGAGATTGTGCTTGAAGTTATCCCGTCTGCTTGTGCTATAGGCAATAATTATATTTTGGTAACTTGAAAATACATATATTTTTTATGTTAGAACGTTCCTCACAGTGTTCATATTTGCTGCAATGTGCTCGGATAACTGATTGGTATGCTACATTTTATTTGTTTTCTACTTATATCTCGTTGATGCTTTGAGTGCGGGGCGCAAAAATTTGTATGACGCTTTTCTTGTTAGTAAGCCCTCGATTGCGTGGAATTGAGCTTGCATCAGATCATTATCTCGGGAATCTTCCTGGTGAGCCATACCTAAAGGCCATAAATAAAAATTCAAAGATCACATCACGAGTAGCTCAAGGGTATGGATTTGGTAAATACTGCAAAGGAAAATGATCTGGTAACCAAATAGCTACGTGTATAAGGAGACTCCTAAGCAATCTACTGTGTAATCGCCGTACCGTAACCACACCGGAGAGAATTTCATGTATATACCTTCCAGAACCATGTCAGAGAGATGTGTATTGTATAAGCTACAAAAGGAACAAGACGAAATGAAACAACAGGACACAGTGAACCCTTTCATTGGAGCTCTTAAACTTTACCGTTCCAGAGCTCAAGGAGAACTGAATTGCATTAGAAAACACGTTATTATATAACCTCTGTTGAGCCGTTAAAGGTACATCCGACAAAGAAAATAGTTACATTTATTTTTTTTATTATATACACATGTTAAAACATTGTTTAAATATTACACAAAACAGTCTTTATAATTATGCAAATTTACTCAATAACAATACTTATTATATATACGTGGATTCAATGAGATCCGTAATGTATGACGAGAAATAGTATATTTGAATAGCCCTACTACATCTATCATACTTTCTTTTCAAAACGCTTTCTACCTTTATTACAACACCGCATTTAAAATTTCTGTAGCTATCTTTACCCGAGCAAATATTACATTTGCATCATTACCCGACGTTGAAGTTTCATCTTTCCCAGCGATTGGGGAAGATGCCAGCTAAATGTGCGAACCAAAAGTAATACTAAGCATACTGTAACTCTTGTTAACTTTATCACTGAACATCTATCCATACAACAACTATATTTCCTACGTAATTAATAACTGTATTAGGACCAGCGTGTATTAGGAGCACGTGGACATGAAGTGAACAAACAGGTATGTTTATAGAACAAACATGTGAATAAGATGTAAACATGTAATGACACACACTGGAGTAGACGACGGTCAACTCCACAATCTAGCACCAGATGGAGCGGATAACAGAAGACAGAGGAAGCTGGAGTCAAAGTAGGAGAAGCAAGAAGAGCCACCCCTACTATCATCTTTAAAAGGGACCTGCAAACAGCAAGAGCCATCACTCATTCCCCGGATGGTTAGCTCTTCTCTCTTTCATCCATTCGCAGTCTGCTAAGGAGCTGGTGTTTTCTTATTTTACCATAATCTTTATCTGATCATTTCAAAGAAGAAGATATCTTTCTAACGGCCCATACTTAAATAACTTGTAAATCAGTATTCTACGGTACGGTAATTTTATTAACTGTATTTTTTTATATAAATAATATGTTGAGGGCTAAAACCACTCCCGAGTATCGTTGTCTCTACCAATTCAAAACTAAAAGGAACATTACGATAGATTTTGTTTAATATGTTTCTTAATAATGTTATACCAAAAATATAATTAAAAAGTAATTCAATGACCCAAACTATTTTTTATGTTCTCGCGTGCACATTGAAAACAGATTGAATTTTACACTATATTTCAACGAAGATAGAATTTTGTTGATAGAGCTTTAACGTGACGTGTTTTCAACTTTCAGACATTTCATTTCACACGTGTATTTCTAATTTAATTGCTTAAACATTATAATTAAAAGCAAATACAATGAAATTAACTAGTTTTCAGAGTCTCACTTACATATTGAAAATCGATTTAATTTTAAATTACTTTTCAATGAAGATTGAATTTTGTTAATGGGGCATTAATGTGAAGGGTTTTCAACTCTGACATAGATTTCGTTTTATATGGGCTTTTCTAAGGCGACATATTACACTTATCAAGATACACAAATTCAATAGTGCAGCGATGCTTAAAGTGTTAAAGAAGAAAAATGCGAATAGCACGAAAGCAGGAAAGCATTCTTACGTGATGCTGAAACGATGCGTAGCAACTGCATTCTAGATTGCATGTTAATAGATACAGTATAAGAGTAGTGGACTCTCAAGGTGGATCCGTGGATATGTGGTCAACGCGTCAAGCTACGAACGAGGACTGCAGAACGTTCCTGCTTCGAACCCAACACCAGCCGTTCAGATTACCTACTGTTGGAAAATTAATACTGTATACCAGGATGAAAGCAACGGACAAAATGAAACTAAATCTGTGTATACCAATAGACAGCAACTATGCTGTGTTTTGGACAACTTATCCTGTTTCTTAATTGTCCAATTCTTGATGTCACCTTTTTTTATTCTGAACCAATATTAACCTCAAATAAACCGTTGAACAAGCGGACATTTCGGTGCATTTACCACGTTAAAATAACGCTTTGGTACTAACGTTTAATCTAAGGAGTTCGTTGTTAGGACGTGTGAGAGGAGGAAGTATCTCATGATTGCTCCTTGCGCGACCTTAGTTGAACACTGTGTGTGTATTTGGTTTTTCGTCGAGTGAAGTGGCGGTGTGAAATACTATTGTATATGTTCTTGGACATGGATAATATACGTTATGAAAGAGAAAACACTGAAAGTGAAATTTAGTGTGCTAACAAAGAAGCGTAACACCGTAGATGTAAATGAGGCCATATATGAACAATTGCAACTTGAGAAAGAAGATGTAGAGGCTATAGAATTATGTCAATACAGAAAAAAATGTATATATTAACCACAGTAAATAGTACAGGAAACAATTAGAAAACATAATGGTGAATTAGTATTTATTACGGAAAATTTGAGACACGTGTTAGTAGTGACGTAAAATATTCCAGATTCGTACTCTTTTGTAATTTATTCTGTGCCACTGGAGATTATCAACAGTTATTTATAAGAATGTTTAACCAAATATGGAAGGTGAAAAAATGTTTTTTTTTTTTTTTAGAAATATGAGATACTCTGTATACAATGGAAGAAGATTGATTTCTTTCTCTCAGTTAACAAACCAAACACCAAGATTTTATAAGATTAGTTAATTTAGTGTACAAATATTGCCCACTGACTACAATCAAACAGTCGCTACAACTGTTGCAAATTCGGAAGTATGAGAAAAAATTGGTGATGAAACGTCTATTCTATTTAATTACAACACTTTCCTTACTCTGGCAAATTCCTTTACAAGAAGACGAGCCAGTGATAGTGACGTCATCTTAAGAGTAACAACCGTGCATGCGGATCAACAGCTTTCTGTAGGGAATTTCAGCTCGAAAGGAACGAGCGGAAGCACGAGCAATCCAGTGACGGGACAGAAAATTGCGCTGGTGGTTAAAAAATAGATGAGGAACAACTTGTTGAGGAACCTTTGAAGCAAGATTTTGTTGACTCAGTAAATGTTACAGAGTTAGAAAAAAGCAAAGAAAAGTGGAGCGTTAAATAATGCAACTTGTTTGGTATCATCTGAAGGTCGAAAGTGGTGTTCAATACTGTAACTCAAGTGAGTCACAACATCAAGAAGGAAGTTGGATGATGATTCAGACGACAATCAAACGGTAGGCCCTTCAGGTAGCACAATCGTTTCAAAAGAGCCAACAAGAGGTGAATCATATATTTACTTTTACATACAAACGAAAATACAGTAAAGAAAACAAAATAAGTCGACGGAAACAATTTACCAAATAGCGCTGGTGAATGCAAATACCGATGTCTGAGTGTCACAGTGTGGTGGTAAATTAATTAAATAGTGCAACGTTATCTCCTTCAGAACTTTTCAGTTATCCTTGTTGTGGATAAACTGTGATATTGAGAGTAGAAGAAATCGGGTGTCTCAGCAACAAGTGGAGTTCCGAAGCTACAGTATGAACATAAGGATAGCTATTAGTTGAGGTGCTACACCACAGATATCATGAAAATATTGTAAATTGTGATAATAACATCCCTATTGGTACAAATGTAGTTTACGGTTATTTAATGAAATGAACAGTGGGAGGCATCTCACAAAGTGACGGGAATCCAATATGGAGCCTAAAGTTCAAAATGGCTACGCATGTTACAGCTTATTTTTACACGTCACAAGCAAAAAGTGTTTTGTATCGAATTATATGTTTTTGAGGTCAGGGATTTCACTTTTCATGTTAAAAGCATGCTATGAGTTAGTATAAATGCTTTTCTGTTTCACATGCTGTTTAAATGGATAGAATATATAAGATTTATAAAACCAAATTTGTAACGCTTGCTCAAACTAAATATTTCCAAAGTTGAACAATGCTTTTTAAGACATAACCTCAAATAAATATTCATCAACCGGCACTACTTCAAATAAATATTCGTAGACCGGCACCACATCATTGTTCTCATTCGTTCTTGCAGTTTTATAATAGTGTGCAAGAGAGCCCAACACTTCTGCACTTGCACTTGTTCTTACATATTTTGCACATACATTTTATTAGCTCTCTACACGAATCTGAAATTTCTGGCAAATCTGACCATTTCAGGTGTCATGATACATCATCCAACCACCATTCCTAGTCGGCTGGAGAAGGGATACACATTATGCATTTGTTTCCTTGTCCCCAAATGTGTCCTGCTTGGAAAACACTATAAATAACTTGTTGTAATGCACTCTTTGACGTTGGTAGACATTCAATGAAACGATTTTTGGTCATTAACATCTCTTACTGTGCATCATTAACACTTGTAGTGTTACTCTTTGAACAATATAATAGCACCACGTATCTTTCAAGGATGTCTAAACTTTCCGTAGAAATGGACATTTGAGGCTGTGAGATGAGAAAAATGCAGTATGTATTAGCTTCTTTAAATAGCATTCATGTCTTCCAAGTTGATTGCTTGTTTTGTCCTGTATAACTAGGATTACTATCACAACCTGTAAAAGCATGAAATACTTTTAAAGCGATAGCTTTTTCCTTTCTAATTGTTCAATTATAGTATGATCTGGAATAAATCTGTAATTCTTTCCTGTTCCAAATGCAATCCATATTTTATCCAGACTCTTTGTTGACAATGTAAAGAAATAAGCAAATCCTAAAACTAAGACACCGGTATCTACAGAGCGAATGACAATATTTTTGAAGCTGTTTTCTACAATGTCTTGGAAGTGAAGTATTATCCTTGTGTCAGCTTCTTGATGACCACGACAATGAACACCAATTAGAGAACTATGTGCAGTAGTATTGCCTTTAACTTCTTCACCTCCAGTGGTTAGAACCTGAATATTTGAAACATTATTTACAGCTAACGTTCCAAGTAGGCAAAAAGCTCTTCTTTGTTACTTGAATTTCTCAATAAATCTTGCCAGTTTCTAGGTAAAGCAACATGAAAAAGCACTGATTCTCCTGATTCCTGCTCCTCTCTTCTGTCTAGTTGCACATTTAATACCCAGTGTGATGTATCTATCCCAAATCCAGCCAATTCTATGACAACCAAACATTTCAATTTCGTTACAAATGTGAGGATGAAATGTCTTCATATAATAAACACCAAATATCTTTGAGGAGTGTGGTTTTTAAATATTGGTAAGAACTGCACTATCACAATCTATAGTATCACAGGGCTGGGAAGGCATGATCATTCTTGTCTACAGTATCTTCTAGAATGTGTACTACGCCTGAATTTTTACCTAATCGAAATTCCCCATTATTCAGAAATGCAGGCGGGAATGGCTGATTTTCGTGTTGGAAAAAAAATCTTCATATCCAACTGACGATTTTGTGTAACTATAAAGAGTCTAGACGACAACTTGACATCTGTTTTTAAAGTTTTAAGTATAGCATTGTTCTTGGAAGTACCCTTGGCAGGAGTACCGAAGAGGGAAATACTCTTTTTCAAAGGTTGAAAAACTGTTGAAGATTTTTAACTAGTCGTTCCTCAATGAAACTGTCGAATAGCTTAATACCAGTCGACTTTACTGAATAAACTGATGCATTAACTTATTGTCAACAATAATTATGTTGTCGATGACAATAAGATCTTCACCATTTTCTAAATATGGAGTTCCAAACTCTGTCAATGTGTTGTAAAGTGCTTCAACCTTAGCAACATATTTTACTTGATATGACTGATAATGTTGATGATGACGTCGATTGTTTGCTTCAGGCTTTAACTAAATTCAGCTCTCAAATTCCTGTATTAACGACAGATTTCTGGCCCCGCAAGCATCCAACGTCTTAGTGCCGATGGATCCTTTGTCAACCCTACTGCACCTTTCATCACCTTTCACTATTGCGTTATTTTCTTCATGTGCTTGGTCTATGCTGATTGCCGAGAATATTCTGTTTGATTTTCTTGTCACAAACTGTCCCGAAGAAAATTAACGATATAAGTCTGATAGTTAAAACTCTGCGTCAATGAGGTCTTTCGGATGGATCGGTAGCCAACGGGCACAGTTATGATGATCAAGGACAAAAAACAATGAATTATTTATTTTAGGCAGTCACGATACAAAAATGAGTTTCCTTCTCTAATTGAGCGAAAAAAGAAAAGCAATTGGATTTCCTTGCCAAGACAGGTCAGGCAATATTTGAACATGAGACACTCTGCAGTTCGCTCTTCACACCATAACTCAAACTCAAGCTCGGGACTATTTGGTTGGTAAGCATCATTCAACAAATGGTATAGTGCTGCAAAAGTCACTTGATGAATTCTTCTGGCTTTCTTCACGTGGGATATTTTAGATAACTTTCTGCATCGCTACAAGATGCAGGAACTCTTCTTGGATGTGGAATGCACCGAATATCACGAAGAACTTTTTATCTCTATACATATCTGTATACATCCACTGAATCACTTTTGCTAATGCGACCAGTGATTGGTCCACTACTATGACAGGAATTTGATTTCAATTAATAAATTGTGTAACTAGTTTTATTTGGTTCATCGCATGCTTAATCATAGCTATTGACGACAAGTCTTCTAAAATAATGGTGAAAGTGTTGATACTCCTGGAACGAAATCCGTTGGAGCTGTTTGTCTACTTGCGTGGTAGGCAATTCACGATGCATCAATCCAATATCAGTATCCTGGCTGATAACGTGGCTGATTACATAAATCTCTTCTTTCTTCTCATTCGTAACATTGGCTGACAACATGAGTTTCAATGTTTCATCAGAACAAGCTAGAACAGAAGATTTTTTGAATGAAAGAGTGCTGGTTTCACCAAAGTAAAATCATCTAGAAGACTAGGTACACTTCGCTTTTTGTAGTTACTTATTTCATATTACGTAGCTTGAGAAGGTCTTACTGTTCCTAAACATTCAGGTGTTGGATTTTGAAATATGGATATACTAGATCCATGAACCCTCTGAAGTTAAATTATTGGGATTGCGGTCTATGTTATCGTACGCCTCAATTGTGAAGTTCTCTTTACGTAGTTTTGATGGACACAGTATCTTTTCTTCTTGATACTTGATATTTACAAGTTCACACATCGCTGTTGAGAGTTACAGCACACGAGTATAGGAGACTGAAAGTCCAAGTGTATGTTCCTTTTCCACTATCTCTTTTTTCGCGTTTTTTCGAATATTGAAAGACCAATGTAAACTGGCAGCGAAAGTTTTTTTTATCAGTTTCATGCCTCAATATATTTCCAATTGGCTTACGGGATTGTATATTAAAACAAAGCAATTGCGATATTGTGAGAGAAGGGTGTGTAACAACATCATTGGCATCAATATTGGATCCATATAAGAGCATATTCACGATGACAAGTAGGGAGCGAACAACAAATTTACGTTCGGACTCAGCATACAAATCACCATTGAATGTATTATTCTTCGTTGAAACTTTTCTTTCCTTACCATTTTTGCAACACGCAGCAAAGCAATGGCGTCTTCATCTTGATCGTCTTTACAACCTTGTTACATGGCGTCACCAACACTTCTTGTCATATACCAATATATGTTCTCTCCCAGACATTCTTGCCGTCATATACGGGAAGTATGCAATAATCTTCTGTTGTAATATCGAGGTCTGTACGTATGGCATTTGTTCATCTTTTCCTATTAGTTGCATTAGTCTAATCGTGTATATTTTTGTCAGGACGTACATCTTGAAAACTGGTTTCGTTTCATTTGAATCCCCATACTTTCCTCCATGAAATTGAATGATTCTACAAAAGCTACTCCTTCACATAGACGAACACTGCTAGTTGTTATCATTTGAGTACTCCGAGACTTGTTATACAATCCTGCTAAGCACTTTTGCATGGTATTTTGCATCTAGAGCAACATATCTACCACAAAGTTTTGCTAGTAGAACATTATTTCCTTGTCCAATGCCACACGTTCTCAACTTTTGATCTACATGTAAAGTTGTTACGTTAAACAAGTGACCCTTACAGGTCGCAGAACCATCACAACAGAAACACATATCTTTAGAAGTAGATGATCGATGTTTACGCTCACGCGATGATACGATCGAGTCTTCGTTACCTTCATGAAGCTTCCGTTTCTTGGCTCTTTAGAACATTGTAGAATTGTGTTTTAAAGCACATTTTTGTCGTAGTTTTAAAATTCGCGTTCCATCCCGTGATTATCTTCATCCAACATCGTTATATCCAAATCATTTGGTAAAACAGTTTCAAAGTTCCGCAAGTTCTTTGCACGTGTTGCATATCCAGCGTTACGTAAAGATGAATCTGGATTATTTGCAGAACATACTAAATTATCGACAGATGTCCATCGAAACAGTATACACATTATCCAGTCAGCATATTTATGTCCTCCACTATATTGGTGGACAATAGGGATAGTGTTTATCAATATTTTACTTAATAAGGCGCCTGATATGATTAGAACAACGACCTATAATTCAAAAGTAGGTAGGCTTAATGTGAGTAAAAGTTCAAATCCTACAAAAAGTTAACTATTGGCGCGAACAAAAGGGATACACATACTCTGTATCCAAGAAATTTGGGCTGTAGGTATTCATATAAATATTTATTCGTATGTTAAAAGTTATAATGTAGCACAGCATGTTGGATTAACGTATCTAATTCGAAATTATCTAACCTGGCAGGAAGTTTTGAAAACCGCAGATGGATGGTTATACATCATTAAAATAGAGTGAATTACAATCTTTAATTAATATATGCATAGTGGGAACAATTTTGCAAATTAACGTGAAGTAGATTTCCAGCAATTGACCATCAATCTTCAAGTGTATGGAAGAGACCCTCACATTGTAGCGGGTGATTTTAGCGATATATATAATCATTCGGCATCTACTTCTAAACAAAATCACAGTGCAATATTTGAAAAGCTAGTCAATTATTTTAACCTACGAGAAATTTGGATTTTTTTCTGCAAATAAAGCTTTATACACAAGCATATTTGTCATAACAGTAAAAGTCCTTTAGATTACATTTTCGCTTAACTCAAATTTTACCATCAGTGAAGACTATCGAGACAAGAAACTTGGATTTTTCGATCATAGTTTATTATTCACAAGTGTTGAGTGGAAGCTTTCTGTACATCTGAGAGCTGGTTTTCAGTCGAGAATAAATAAAGATTTCTTAACTGATGAAGTATTTGTGGTTTACAATACTGAACTGCCTAATGAAACTGTAGTGTACGCAAAATATAAAGGCATCCTAGTAGTAATATAAAAAAAAAAAAAGAATTTGCAGTGTGGTCTTAAACAATATACCAGAGCTTATTATGAAGAAAAAGATGTTAGACTATTACAAACAATTGCTTCAAACATACAAGGATAGGGCTCTAAATGATACTAAATGGTTACCTAAAGTAAACCACACAGAGGCAAGAATAGCATTGTTAATAAAAAAAGAATATGTAAATATTCGAAAACGAAATCATTTGATAAAATGAGATTAGTGAGAGTGTTTCCTTAGATGTAATCTTATAAGGCAGAAAACGTAAAGCAGCGAAATTCATTAACAGAAATCGCGTTGAAAGTGGGCAGATATTACAGGGTAGAGATATATATGCTAGTATTCACCAGCAATATAAACAAATCATTCAATAGAATAAAGTAATGTCTGAAAATATTTTACAAAAATTTGGGATTAAAACCCTACCGGTTTTTCCGAAAAAGGAACGTGAAATATTACAACCCTTTCCTTGTCAAGAAATAACAGACGCTATTGATCAGCTTAATGTCAAAGCGACGAGTGGAGAAGACGGATTAAGGGTACATGGTAGAAACATAATAAATAATTTATTATAGGGGACCTATTACCTGATTAATTTCTTTCTGGTCAAATCCTACTTGCAAAAGATAATGATTTGGGTAAGAAAGAATCCCAAAATAGCATCTATAGACTCTTGTAGGTTAATACAATTACAGAACGCTGACTCAAAAATATTGATGCATATTTTGTCTAACGATTAAAAAAGTGCTTCCTTAAATTTTACAACCCTGTCAGGGTGGAATAAAAAGTGCAGTCCTCTTCTATATTATACTCATAGATATTAGAGATTTGAAAATTTTTCTCTAGAGGGACGTGTTCTTTCCCTATTGTTGTATAAATCGGATTTTTCCAGAACCTTCGACAATTTAAATCATCAATATTTATTCGAGGGTATGACTTTAATGAAATTTCCGATTAAATTTGTAAATTTGCTAAAATGGGTTTATGACCATCGATATTTGAACATGTCGATCAATGGCTCGATTGGGACACGTATTAAGCTCCAGAAAAGCGTGGTACAAGGGTGTCCATGTGATTCACTTGCTTACGCTATTGCAATGATACCGTTTGCGATTTCTATGAACCAAACACCTAAAGGTACAAATTTTATTGATAACACTAGGCGATGTTTATTGTATGCAGATGGTGTGACTATGATTGTTCAATCTGACGAGGAATATCATAATATAAAGGAACTATAGCTGGGATAAAAATTAATGATGAAAAACTCAAGTATATTATTTATGTTCCACATTGACTGTCAATGTCAAGAAATACATAAATATTGTTTACCACCTTAAAATGTTAGAAATATTATGGGCGGCTGATTTTTATATTATCCGTGATTTAAATGAACGTGCTATTTTACAGACACTAATGACTTCAACAATATCTTACAAAAATTGTTTATCTTAATTCCTAGATAGTGCGCGATTTGTTCATGTATTTATATATAGTCAGTTGTACTATTGTCTGCAAATTATTCCAGTGGGTAACGTGTTTTGGGTATAAAAGTACGTGGGATACTTTGTATGACATAAACAGATACTGCGTACACCACGACAGGAGCTGTATCGTTCGATTTTTAAAGGTGGAGTTAATTTGAGAAAATTAGGAGAAATATTAGAAATACTATATAAAGCCCTTGTAGCGCATCGTTTAATACAATGAAAATATTTCTTATGATGCAAGCTTATTAACAGTACGTAATATGGATGATTCTTTGCCAATTGACATCCGTTCTATAAAAGTTCCTCAGAATACAATTGCGTCTTATCATATTGATTTCGCTTATGCGGAAGTAAATGGTGGTGCTCAAATGGAAGAGTACAAAGTGAGACAATCTTACGAATATTTTATGAGCCATGAAACAATTGTATTGACTTCAAATGAGGAACAAATATTTGACGAATGGAAACAAATATGTTTGAACTTATCCATATTCAAAGATAACTCTATCATTAGCTTTTCAAACAATGCTACAATTTAGATCCTTTAGGGGGCAATTTAAAGCAAAAAGGGATCACAACCTCTGACGAATGTGAAAATGTAAAAAGAAAAGTATCATAATCTAACAAAATGTTCACAAAAAGGAGCTATTTGGGAGCAGTTCAAAAATATTTTTGCACGAGTGAACAGGTGCCATCGAGCATATTTGACCTAAAAAGTGTTTAGTCGACCGTTCTTTCGGTATTTTTCCCCAGCTAGACATAATTTACTATATGATTTACGGCAGTAATTTTTGTATATTCTTAAAAATGAATGTAAACTTTGCAATCCTAAATGACTTGTTAAATATATATTATCATCATATTGGAACAACCCCAAATTTCATCAAAGAAAATTTATTGCAAATTATTATCGAGCGTTGTACTAAAGTTTAATGGTTCACCCCTTTATTCTGTTGATTTACCAATTTTTTGATTGGTTAATATTTGATTTGAGAGTTATATTGTTTATCATTTGACTTTGTTCAATATTGAGTTAAATATATTTTCTAAGTAAAGAAAGGTGTATCCGTGGGTAAGTGGTCAACGCGTCGAACTACCAGCGAGGACTTTAGAACGTTCCTGCTTCGAGCCACACTGCAGCCGCTGAGAATATGTACTGTTGAAAAATTAATACTGTATATCTTGATAAAATCAACGGACAAAATACAACTAAATGTGTGTATACCAATAGACAGCAACCATACTCTCTTTTGGCCAACTAACCCCGTTACTTCATCGTCCGCCTCTTGATTTCAATTGGTTTCTTCTCAAACGTTAATCAACGCCGAACAAACTGTTGAACAGACGGACATTTCGGTACATTTACAGCGTTAAAATAACGTTTAGTTACTAACGTTTAATCAACGTATGTGTGCTACTGGGGATAGCACCTAAGAATTAGAACCCGACCGAGTACCTCCCAACATCATCTCTCCTCACCCTATCATTCTCGAGTTATAATGATCACGTTAATAAAATCAGTATTTCCATTAATTGATTTCATTAGAATGTACCGTCACTGTCTTGTTCTATGCCTATGCATACTAGTGTTGGAAGAATATAACAAACACGATTACCGTGCTATTGGTCATTATAATCTATTTCTTTAAGACCTTCAAGCATCTAAGGTTCAGGTCCCGTTAAAGGGGAGGAGGAAGATAATGGCAAAGGCCTAAGTCGAAGGTTAGATCCCAAAATTTGCCTTGAGTGACTAAGGAAAAGTCCTGACAAACCTCAGTCAGCATGGTCGTTCGCTGAAATTGAACTCACAACCTCCCGGATGCTAAGGCAACGCCCTACAACTGAGCTACGACAGCTCGGTTGCGATTATACTTGATGCTTTCTCTCTTCAATTAGAGTGAAAGGGATTCGATCTCGTCAAATTTCGGTTACTACTAAGGCATGTAACCTCTGAAAACGTAGTGTCTAAGTTAAAAGAAAGACAGTGGACAATGTCCGACACAATATGTTAGATGAGATATAGACTTCTAACTACATCTGGTCCCGGGTTCGATCCAGGCTGGGGCATGGATGTGAATTTCAAATAGTATCGCATTCATAATTGTGACGGGACGAAGTCAAAGTAACTATGCATGGTCCATACAAAACAAAGTTTTTCTCACTACCCTACCAATGTCTGACGTACGTTGCTTCATGCATCCTCCATTAAAAATATGTACAATAAAGACTCTTCAACATGCCTTCTTTAACTATGAAATCAACTACGGGTATCTCCTCCTTCCCTTACACTTTTCTAATTCCTGAAAGCCTGATATAGTTTTTGATATTCTGCATTGGAAACACTGCTTCGAAGGACCAGTCGCAAAGGTAAACACAAATGTTTTAGTGATACTATTGCCATCACAACAAATGCATCCCCAACTGAAACAAGCTTTAACCTATCAACTGTTATTGTTGACATTATAAGCATCTACGAATGCACGCCATGAATAGGGGAAGACATACAGTTTATCCTGTCTGCCTGTGCATATTCGCACTCCCCCAGATCCCAGCAACTATTATCCGACAGAAGTGACCCATACATTGCTGGATTTCTAATGATCTGAGAGGTTAGGTAAAACTATTATTCGTGCACCATTGAATTCCTCAGGGTCTTAAAGTGTGATGACAGCTATGACTTTCCGACAGAGATAAACCATGCACCGCTGGATTCGTCAAGGTCTGAAGCGGTTTGGGTAAATTTCGTCTTTGAGGCAAAAACTGGCAGGTCTTTTTCAATCGCTTGGTATTCCCCATCTACTTTTTTCTTGTTACGTGTTATTTTTATTTTTCCTCTGAATAGCTGACTGGTCTCATTTTCTGACAACCTATTGTACAATTTGTATCAATTCCTTCTTATTTTATCGTTTAATTGTCGGGTATTTTAGGTACATGCAATGGCACTTGTTAATTTGCGTGTTGTGAACTGGAATTGTGGTTTAATCCTTAGGAATTGCTTTTTTCTCTTGGAAACTAGGTTTGTATCATACCAAATTCTTGCTTGTGTTCATTGTTTATATATCAAAGTAAAAAAACTGTTGTACTTTCCACTTCTTATTGTGTTTGTGGGAGGGGATGCTTCTATGAATTTTTACCATTTCTAGACTTTGAATGCGTCTTTTTTTGCACAAGAAAAAGTTACATTCTACTCCTTGGTGCCTGTTTGAGGGCGGTTTAGGCCTATAGTGCTTTTTATGCAACCACTTCACGTCATATCTAGTTTCCAATAGAGATGAAGTTAGATTTATTACCCAATGTTAGTAACCTCAAATGATGGCACGGTTTTAAATTCAAAATTCCCGTTTCGTTAACAAGAAAAGAAGTTGAAACTCATACTTATTACTAACGTCGGATAAGTCATTTTGGATTAACATAATAAATTAATTGGGAAAATAATCACTCCTGCGAAGACATAATAATAACTATTTCTAGGGGAAACGGGATAAATGAGCTTTCTTTTTGAAACTCACGAGACTCGCGGGACAAGGTGAGAAAACGGGACTTTTCGGCAGAGACTCGGATATGGTCACCCTAAGTAAGACTAACGCAGAAGGAAATAAACAAAAGTACTAAGATCATATCCTATCAGGATCTCAGACTCCTATCAAATTGAGTATAATGTGTCCTTGGTATTCCTGCGCACCTTGGGAGCTATAGGTAAGTGGTCGAGCTTGGGACTGACTAATTCACCTCAGTTCGTGCCGTATGCGCCGTTCTTGGAATACTTTATATTTTTACCTATACTCAGACTTACTTGTCTTGCTGCTGTTATTTTCGATTTCCTCATCAGACACTATTTTACAACAGAAAACTTTTGTGTGTCAAAGAAGATGACATGTGCCAGATAAACTTGAATGTATCTAAATATTCGTTTACAAGCGACATACTAGACATATCCTTGTTCTTTTAAACGTATCTACTAACATTAACTGTACTCTAATATGGAATGTGATCTAATTTTCCCGCAATATGCACTATCCCGGGATAACTATATCTGCCGTTCATCCATGCTGTATCTGTTTCGAATTAATCTACTTCACATCTTTGTTGTTGTCTTTTTTTTAAATTTGTATATAGCCTTTAAGCATTTTAGGCCAGAATATGGTAAGGGAAAGCATGTTTGAAGGTAGAGAATGGTGAGAGGCCGGAGGGGAAGAAGTCGGGAAAGGTGTGTGGTCAAAACCTAGTTTTGAAGGTACCGTCCCGGTATTGGTTTGATGTGATCGAAGAAAACGCTGGCAAAACTCAATGAAGATAGACGGCCGCTACGATTGCTCCCAGGATCGTCTGATTCCTAAGCCAACGCTCTATCCACTTAGCTACGCCAGTTCCATTTTACGTCTTTGTGTTTCCATTTATGTCGCTTTCACTTTTATAAAAATCCGTCAGTTTTCAACATCGATTAATTGACTCGGTCGAGATATTTTACATTCACGGGCAATGAGTATTCTATAGATAGATTTTGATTTATTAGTTTTCCTTCCGCAATCGAAATAAAGTGTTACTTTCTATTATCTTATTCAGTATAAATTGATGTAGTTTTGTTTATTGTTAAGTGCCAATTAACTTATTTATTATATGTTTTAGATTGTATTGACCATTCGTACAGCTAGGACCTAAGCTGGCCACATTCCTGATTGATTATGGCTCTCGGCAAGCACTATTTTGAGGAAAGAATTGAGCAGGTAGTGGCAAAGAACTTGCTTTTACGTATCATCTCGACATTTATTTCCTGCAACTGAGGCAACTCTTTACATCATTTAGGATGGTCGGTAGGGGGACTCGCACTTTCGTCTTTTCCCACTACAGACCCGTAGTCCACAACTGTCACTTTTAGATACCAAGTATTTCCATTAAGTCTCGAGTGTACTGGGTAACTTTCTACAGTAAGCATTGCATTAAGTATTTTGTTCAAGCAATTTGTGCAAAGATATTGTAACAACATTATGCTAGAGTGGGATGTATAAGCCAAATGACTAAACACAAGATCTTTTCACTGTGGGGTGGGGTGGAAGAAGTAGTTGTCAGATACATTTTAGAGGATGATATTGTATGTCGACTAAGTTTCGCTTTCCTTTTGTTAAGGACACTATGCAAAAAGTACATTTTTAATTTTTTTGACGTCATATTCTTGAACATGTCGACTAAGTTTCGCTTTCCTTTTGTTAAGGACACTATACAAAAAGTACATTTTTAATTTTTTTGACATCATATTCTTGAATATGTTAGTTATATTAAAAACATATATCTGCCCATCAGTGCGGGTTGAATATGTTTACAACATGGACATGTAACTGTTCTTAAAATTAGTTTTCAGTATTGAACTGTCGCGCATGGAGTATCTCTGTCACCTGTCTCACCCCATACATGCCAATTTTGACGTGTATAACCCAACGGTATGGAAAAATAGAGATATATAATGTTTGAAATTGGTTGATAACACTGGCAAATTCGGTTCCTGCAATAACTGTATGACCTGTCCCAGTATACAAATCACTTGTTCCAGTAGTTAGGTGCAAATACGTCTGATGGTATATAAGCAATGTAAAATATTAAAATTTTTGAATTTATTTCGACTGTTTCGTTACCAGTAGTTCGTTTATGATCTCTCGCAGTACCTGATTGGCAAATTTGTAGTTTATAAGGTTCAACAGAATGGAAACAATTTGGCATATTTCATTTCTGAAATTGGTTAGCAACACTGCCAGCCTTGCATCTGCGGTATCTAGAGTTCCTCTATAGCCTGTCCTGTACATAAATACAAAGTATGATGTGGATAGGACCAACCATATGGGAGGAATTTGTAATAACTATTTTCAAAATTTATTGGCATTACTAACAATTTCGGCACCTGCAGTACCTCTCCGATCGGTCCACTAGCTAAATGAAGTGGTTTGGTTTGGACACGCCCAACGATATGGGACAATTTGAAATAGTAATATTTCAATTGGTTGGCAACACTAATAATTTTGGCTCCCGGATTACCTCTACGACCTGTCTCAGTAGCTAGTGCACATGTATACAGCATTTCGTGCTCATCAATGGACGCGTCTAGATATGTATAAGTAAAGATCTTTGTATAAAATAGATTTTAAATTAGTTTATCAATCCTGACCACTGGTGTGCTTGGGGACAGAAAACCCTCGGTATTTTGCTTTAGTATCAAATAATGTATGCGAATTTGGTACTGATACATCCAACGGTATTGAAGCAATTTGAAAATGTGTTTTTAAAAAAAGGCAACAAACTCAAATGGAGCGCAATACTAGACCCGGAAGACTTGGCCCACTGATGCAAAGTTTGGTGGAAAACAAGTGACTCACGTAGAGTTATATAAGTAATATACAGAAACAAACTACATCGCTACGGTCCGACCCTGCATGCAAAGCGTGACGGTCCTTATTCTTGGTCTGATGAGGACGTCCATTACGGATCCATTGCGGATCGGCAGAACCTCATGAAGCCTATAGGTGCTTCACCGAGCGGACTGGGAAGCTACATGCAAACTGCGGGATGGACAGAATTTAACGCAATACACTTCTGCATAGGAGGGGCAGTCTGGTACGGGCATAGGTTTGCATTACTCTATAAGAAATAACAACTGTCCGTGACCGTATTCAAAACAGTGGTAGATATCCTTCGGTTGTTGTGGAATCCGGTCTGCAACCAGAGATGGGTTTGTTTAACTTGCAGGCCGGGTTTGCTGTGACTTCCACATCGCGCCCAGTGGTATAGATACAGCGGAGGATGTTGGAAAGCTACATGTGGACTGCGGGCCGGACGGAAATAATGGGATGTGTATGTGTATTCGAGCTGAGCCGAACCAAAATGAACGGGAAATGAGTCTTTACGGACCGGGTCGAACTGGGTCTGGGTTTGCAGGACTATTGAGATAAAAGGGAAATTATCTGGTATTATCAAATATTTTACGAATCATTAGTATTATTTAGAATAGTTGGTCACAGAACATAATATACCTGTTACGGGCTTAGGTAGAGATGAAACTGTTATTTAGTTTAGCCATTGAAAATATGGAGTAACTAGGATAAATAAATTAAGCTACAATTGAAGTAAGTTGGAACGTCGTGAACAAAAGAGATGTTGTTGGTCTCAATAAAGATTGTCTCAGGGGTAGAAAGGGTCATTTTGAAGGATTGTCTGAATAAATAATATTTCATATTGGTTCCTATTTCTCTTACTGCATGTGTGGTGAGCTAGTGAGTGAATTGACCTCATTATGTATTAGTTTAAATTGCTGTATATGAAGTTATTGATTGCAAAGGAGGAACACTGTTAGATCTTGCAATAGAGTTGTGTCACGCTTCCAATTTGCCATGCACACATTGCACAGCTACCCAACTTAGTTTTTACGGTTAAAAATTTATAGGAATCCTATATAACTCTACTCACAAACTCGCAATATCGACTTTACTCCTAAATGAAAATCCTGCAGAATCTCTGATTCACAGGTTTAGAGAACTTGTCACGCGTAAGCGGATAAAACTTAAATTACTACGGCTAAGAAATAAACACTCACATGTTGTACAAAATCTTCAAAATAGGAAGTCGCGAAAGTGGCAGAACTACGTTAAATAGTTGTAAATTCATTAATACTATATAATTATAACAGAAACAATATTAAAACTTTCAAGTTAGAAGAAAGAAGCTTATAAGGTAGCTAAGTCAAATAGTGATTTTTCTTGCATTTATATGTGCTGGTTATTGCATCGAATTTAGAGCGAGCTACAAATTTCGGGATAAAATGTAGTAATGTAAGCTTAAATATTTAATTGTGTAATTGGTAGGATTTCAAAGCACTTGGTAAAGATCTATGCGTAATACGTATTAGAATACAAACTGTTTCGAATAACCGTCTAGGTATATTTCTAAACTTACATTCGTGTTTTATTTCTTCACGACTCAAACCTGCCATACTAACCATCTTTAGTAGCTCTGCAGCACCCTTGCAATTTAAATCAAGTATAACTATATTACTATCATACATCGAAGGAAAGAATGATGGAAATGTATCTAAAATATGAAGAGGGTTCTTCACAGTAGTTAATCCCCAGTTTCTTGAAAGTTGCTTTTGAAGAATTTTATCATCTGAAATACAAGTAATCTTGTTAACAAAACAAAGAAGTTTTGAAACTTGAAATTTATAAAGTATGCAATTAGAAAAAACATTAAGGCGAATATGAAAGAGTAAAAGTACGATTAGAAAATATTATTGAATTACGTTTCCCAAACACCTTTACTTCCAAGAATTAATAGTCCTCTGCTTCCTTTGGGGAAACCCATAATACAATTTTGGAATATGTCTATCTGGATAGAGCAGGTTTGAAGTGGTTAATGATAGCATGCCGCATCTGCTATACCGTCTGTGGTGTTGGCAATATGCAATTCTAAATTCATTTTCCAATGTTTCTGGTAGCTTGTAGCTCCGATACGCAACCAAATTTCCACTCCGGGGACTAAGCCGTTTTTTCTTTTTTATATAATTTCTTGAAATTTGTCTGTTCAATACAGCCTTCGTGGTCCAAGCAGTAACGTGGCGAATTTCTCATCAGCGACGACTAGGCGCGTGTGATCGAACACCACGATGGACATCTATGACTGTGGTTATCCAGGGTTTCCCTCAGTTTACCAGGCAAATGCAGGAATTGTTCCTTAAGAAAGGCGATACTTTCTTCTTAGTGCCAGTAGCTGCTGTAAAGATTACAGAAAGTAATAATTGGATAATTTGTATATACAGACCCTTTTAAGCTGATTTTAGTATATGTCTCGGTCATTTAAGAATTATTTGAGAAATATTGAATCCTTGTTACATTACGTTTGTAAAAAAATCCTAAGGTATTTAAGGAGTAAACTTCATTGAAGCAAAGTTTGTTTCTAACTCCAATTACAACGGAAGAGTTATGCACTAATATTCTGTACCTGTCCAATACAAATTCAACAGGTCTGGATGAGAATTCCGTCTATTGTTATTAAAAGGTGTACATTTAATTAGAGCCCAGCTTTTTTATCTTAAAATAGCTCTTTTGAGTCAGGGGTGTTCAAGTAGGCGAGAAATTGTTACAACTATTCCGATACTCAAGAAGTATTACAGATATGCAGAGTTATCGCCCCGTTTCTGTTTGTCAGTATTTTAAAATAATATTTGAATACGCAGTGTTTGCATGTTTAAATAACTTTCTATCTATACACAAGTTAATTTCTCTTTGCCATCATGATTTTCAGAAGAGAAAATCTATATGTGCTGCATTGTTGACTTTATAAAAGAAGTTTCAGATACCTTAAATAAACGCCAACATGTCATAGGTGTATTTATAGATATTTCTAAGGCATTTGACAACTTAGATCACTTGACTTTATTAACGAAACTGTATCAGCACGGTATCAGAAATGTAGCATATGACTGTTGTATTTATCGTACTTGAGTAATAAAAATCAGATAGTACAAATCTCTAGGAGTCATAATGAGATAAACATGGTATTCCATTCGTCAGTGGCTGAAATTAACAAGGCTATTCCTGAGGGCTCTATTTTAGAATCTACATTATTTCTTTTGTATGTTTATGATTTATCTCAGTTCATAGAATCAGAAAATGAAGTATTACACGCTGATGATGTAATTGCTTTAGTAACTGAAAACACTCGTCAGGAAGCAGAAAGCAACTGAAAATCAATGACTGCAAGATTAATAGAGTGGGCTTCAATAAACAGCCTGAACATAAATGTAGATGTATCAAAAATCCTATACTTCCCTTTTCTCACCAACCGTTTACGTTTCCATCCACGTAAACCCCTTAAGTCTCGAATACACATCTATTGTTAGGTTTAACTATTAACGAAAAGCTAAAATGGGATGATCATATTCTCGAAATATACACAATTACCATACCAGGAAAAATAGAAACATTTTCCCACAAAGACAAAATTTTCGCACCTACTTATTCTAGTGTTTACTCTTTTTCTACAAAATTGTACGATAAACTACCGAATTACCTAAAGAATATTGAAAATGTAAATGATTTTAAATCTGAGCTTTTTAGTTTGTTGGTAAATACAGTTTACTATACTGTAAATGATTATTTGAGTGATGATTTATCTTATGTTAATTGAACGTAATCTTTAAACTTAAATAGCCTGTTTCATGTATATAAACTATGACAAGTCTTACGTATCATAGGTCACGATCTAGATGACGTGTACTACATAGGGAAATACATTTCTATTGTATTTTATTTTACATTGTAATGAACTTCACATTTGTCAGACGTAAACAAGTATAAACTGAATGTCACTTTTCACCATATCAGAACACACAAGGCTATTAAAAGACTTTATGCTGTCGTTAAGACATAAAATAAATGCGTATTTGAGACAGAAAGAGCAGTTATTTAAGTGTCAATATCTTGTTGGCTGTTTATTAACACAATAATATCAACAAATGGAAATATACTTCCAGATATGCTTTCATATGTTATTTGCTGCTTGCAACAAGCTTGACATTTTGTTCAACGACGGTGCCAGGCACTACCACGATGCAGTTAGACCTAACTAGCAAAAAAAAAAAAAAGGTTGAAGAGAAGAATTAATATAATGCAAAGAAATTGAAAATAGCTGCTGCATATTTCACAACTGAGCCTTTCAAATTATTTGCACACAAAGTACTATCAATATACTTCTATAACAAATATATGAGATTAAATGGTGCATCTGAGGAATAATTCCACTCCACTTAAGGCAAATACATGCAGGGTTGGATAGAACAAAATTGAGGTAGTATTCCTAGGAATGCTGCTTGGCATTCAATATGGGAAATAGTTCCAACCAATGAGAACGGCACGGCTAACTAATTAACATGTATTCTAGGCAACTATCTCGGCGTAAGGATACACCATAAACTGTAAGAAAGTTACAATTCTAGCGAAGATAACTAACAAGATCACTTATTAAATCTTTGTAACTAGAAAACTCTCACTGAAACTACGTTCTCATACCTTTTAAATACACTTAAATTTATATATAGGAGTACTATATGAACATTGAATATATAAAAATAATGGTTTTTAGATCCATGAAATAACTAAATAAAGTATAATCGTTAAAATATATTTTCTACAGACACTCAAACGGAAACAAATATTTCAAAGAAATTTTGAAAAACTAAGACATTTTTGGAATATTTCAGGTTTTTTAAATGTTTATTTAAAAATAGAACATAAATGTATGGGCATAGATGGACATAATTTTCGTTTGTCTGGAATAGAGGTTTCATGTCTTAATTATTGTAATGTGTTCACCAAATGCTATTTAAATTAAAACTGAAACACCATATAGTGCACAGTAGAAATAAATGAGGTACACTTGGTGGTAAAAAACATTGGGGTCAAAGTAACTACACATGTGGATAAAATCCGCAATTATTCGATATATCAAGAATTAGAAATAAACCAAAGTAATATAACAGTTCCACTCAAAAGCAAGAATTATGATATTTTGCAAATTAAAAAAAATGTATGAAGTGTAAACTTTTTATTTGACTTTATATACTGAATACCCTTAAGTGGAAACAAGTAAATTGTACGAGGTCTCCTGGAAAAGTTTCTGCAATCAATATGAAAAAGGACATGCAAAATTCTGAAAATAGCTTTATTGCTTATCAAAGTATTTTAAAGTATTCACTTTAAAGATTAATATATTTTTGCATACGCTCAAACCAATTTTGAAAGCATTTTCTCCACTCACGAGTCTGAAACTTCAGAAACCGCTGTTCGGAATGAGTTGGCAGCTGTTTTAGGCGACACAAATCGCACGCTAGTCACCTCCTTTTTAATGTTTGGGAACAAAAAACAATTCATTAGGTGATATATCGGGTGAGTACAGCGCCCGATTCCTAATTCGTGTATATAAGAGGAGGGCGGGCAAAAGAAACTGGAATCGTTTTGTGGTGGCCAGGTCCATTATAGTACGTGCTTCCGCCGCTAGATGCCTCTTCTGCATCAGTCTACCAACCAGCGTTATGGAGTGAAGTAGTGGTGCCACGTAATAAATATTTTTATTAAACGGCTCTCGCTTGTTCGGCAATTTATGTGGTGACTGAAAAGTGGAAACAACGCGTGAGGTTATGAAATTCTGTTTTCTGTTCCAGCACACAGCTTTAATGCTTGAAACGGCTTACAAGCTTTGGGAAAAACAACACTATAAGAGTGTTTTTTGCGCTTCGAGATCACTTGAAGACCAACCTCGCTTAGGGTGACCCTCGATCTCCTGAATGGACGAAAACGTCGCCAGAATTCGTGGACTGATTATGGAAGACCGTCGCAGAACCACTGATAAACTTGTTGATTTGTTTGGTGCGCCCTGGAGTTACTGCCAACGGACTTAGAGCAATAAATTGCATTGAAAAGAGTTCCAGCAAAACTCGTGCCTCAGCAGCAGATAAAACTTTGATCGTGAATCAATTTTTAAAGGAAAACAACAAGATCCAGCTTTTGCATCCACCATATTCACTCGAATTTGCCCCAAGTGACTTTGTTTTATTCCCCCGAATGAAAAAAGTATCATTGAATAAAAACTTTTGGCAGATGTGGAAGAGGTAAAGAAAAATTCGAGGGAGCCGTTAAAAGGTATCACTTGGCAAGAGTTTCATGACTGCTTCGATAATGGGAACCTCGTTTAGACCGGTGCTTTCCATCAAATATACAATACTTTGGAAACTATTCAAGTTGTAACATCCAAAATTAGATACACAAAATGTTATTACAAAATTCCGGTTTCTTTTGGGTACCTCCTCGTATATAAAAAAAAGAGAAAAGTTATTTTTTCTAAAAAATAATAATAATAACCACGCCAGGAGTCCATCCCGGGTTCCCGAATTAACTTTCGGACATGCTACCAAGATGCCAAATTGGCAATCGCAAATCAACTGCTTGTCAGTGTTATTTATGGTTAGCCGCTTGTCAGTGTTATTATTTAAGGAGCAATGCGCCTGCGCGAGAATGGCTCCGCCTTAATAGGGCATTCTACATTGAGACACTACTCTTCCAAGTGCTGTAAAAAACAAATACATAGGCATAAACAAACAAACTAAGACTATTTAAATATAGAAATGTCTATTCTTCTGAGCACTAGCGCCACTGTTAGTAGTATTTTGCGGAAACGTTTCCAGCAGCTCTCGATTATGTCCTTCAGACATCTTTCACTCAGATCCGGACAGAATAGGGGAAAGGATGTGAGAGGGAGGTTGACTAGGAACTAGTTTGATCACATATCCCAGCATTAACCTAATATGACTGAGCGAAAGCCATGAAGATTCCTCTATTTTGTGGTCTGCCATTGGGCTCAAACTCAGTACCCTCCAAATCCAAATTTAACCTTTCACAAACTAAGCTAAACCCACTGAAACTCAAATCAAATATAGATGGATTTACTAATGGTGATTTACAAAATTGAAGGAACATGCATTTAAAATAATATTGCACATCAATGTATATGTCTATTCCGCGTACAATATTTGGTTAGTATAATATATAAAAGTCAATTAAGGAGATTAAAATTGTTAACACGTTTAATTGTTTTTACATTTTAATTTATAAGGCATAACATTAACATAACTGGCGCAAAGTGAAAGTAATTTTATTGATCTGTAGTGCATTTGCACTATGTTTATTAGGTTTAAAATCATCAATAAATTTCATACCAGAAATTGTTAATGCAAAACTTAAGGGCAATGAGAAAAGAAGTTCGTTTCTATGCAAAGGTATCAAACCCAGTTCTGAAAGTTGACTGGCGGCTAGAACAGGTTCATCATCATGTTACAGTGTTGGAAGCATTATCACCGATAATGCAATAGAGATTATATGAATTGAAGTCTTTCCACGTCATTATTCTTTCCATTATTTCCATTAAAACGTAAATCAGAAAATGGGCCACACAGCGATAACAAACGTAACCAACTGAATTAATATTGGACATTTGGCCCATCTTGGTTTACACTGGAAGTGGATGATCGAAATGAAGTGTCCTTCCGTTCCCTGGCTTCATATATTCATTGGTATTTTTATGGTCTTGTATCGCTTTCACATAGAGGTCAATTATTCAAATATTGGTACCGCATTCATATATATTGGTTTTCGCAGAGGCGTGGACACAGTGTCACAATTAGTCAGAATCATTGAATTCATCACTTTGGAATTTAATGCAAAGAAACATGTTTTCGGCATATTCCTTGATAGTTCCAAAGCTTATGATCAAGTTTGGCATGATGGTATAATTTACAAGCTAATTAATAATGGATTTCCGCATACACTGATTCGCATTATACAATCATATCTCACATATAGAAAATTCTTCGTCAATTACAATGGAGCCTCTACGAATCTTCGTGACATAACTTCTGGTGTACCACAAGGATCAGTGCTTGGACCACTCCTATTCAACCTCTACACTGTTGATATACCTACTGCTGCCAATACCCAACTCGCAACATTTGCGGATGATACTGCCATCTTTGCCTCGGACAAAACACTAATTTATGCTCAATTATATGCCAAACTTCATTTGCAACAACTGAAAAAATTGACCTCCAAATGGAGAATCAAATTGAATCCAGAAAAAACTTCAGTTGTACATTTCACTCGCCGAAGAACTGCCAACCGCCGTACGTTTACTCTTTTTGATGAACCACATCAATTTTCAAAACATGCAAGATATCTTGGTGTGGATCTTGACTCCAAATTAACCTTTCAACAGCACATTCAAGCTGTAGCCAAAACAGCTACTAACAGATTACTAGCAACATATCCACTACTGCGCAGTCCAGTTTTCTCCACAGAGACCAGGCTTCATATCTACTACATGCTCATCGGATCGCTTCTTACCTATGCAGCACCAGCTTGGAAACATGCAGCACCATCTCATCTACTACTACTTCAACGAGTACAAAATAGAGCCGCTCGCATTATCACCGGACATTCCAGAGACACTCATATCACGCAGCTTCATGAAGATCTCTCACTGCAGTATTTATCTGACTTGATTGAGCATATTTCAACCTCCTTCTGGATCAGAATTCGCACATCACCACATGTCTCACAATATTGGTACTGCCATGTCCCTCCGGCACACCTATCGTATGCCACATCCCAGACTGTAACATCAACTCCTGACATTTTTCTTGGATGAATAACATCACACCTAACTTATGAAGACTAGAAATCTTCCTCCTCTTTTTTCACTTCATATAACACCCACTCTCTACTCCCACATCACATTAATAGGGCTGCGACAGTTGCGTCCTATTCAGCATCCATATTATCAGTTCAACGTGATTATTCACAACAAATATAGAAGGCATGGACAAATGTCCGAAACTTCATATCATTTACCTGTCATGATAAAACTCAACTAAACTATATATTCTTAACCGCTTGTAACAATGTTATATAACTGCAATTTAAACGATTTGTATAAATGCGAAAGATTATTTCAAATTATAGTAGATTTTAACCAATGTGGCACTATTATACAAAATGGATATAGTGTATTATAAATGAAGGATTTATATTCTAATAGCTATTTCGTCTTAAAGATACTGGAGCGTTAGATTAGTATCTAAAGCAAAACATATATGCACATGTTTAGCACTTTTTTTCTTCATTTTCGAATCACACCAAAATTTATCACAATTTCATCTAACTCATATTTTCACGCATGCTGTCGCTGTCTAGTCCGTTTTTTATTTATCTTTTACTTCTTAAACTATGCACATACTGTACTGCGCTAAGAATGTCCTTAGATTTGAGACCTGAGCATTCTCATTTTATTTGAAATGAGAACATACTGATTTGGGAAAAAGACCACTGATCTTTCCAAATCACTATGGTCTCATTTAAATTAAGTGAGAATGCTCAAATCTTGTATATAATAAAATTAAATATTTTTTTTTTTAAATTTTAAATCATAAAAGACAAATCTCACAGCGACAAACAGGGGCGTCATTTCACAGAAATGTTAGCGTTGATGACCTGAGTTGGAAGATGTCGTACGAGCCAACAATTAATATTCAGTAAGAAAACTAAATTATTTAAACGAATACCTGTAGAGCCTGATACTAGTGCTCCTAACCATTCAAGGTAGTGAAAAAGCAATCTGAGGGGAAAATAACAATTTGTCACAAACTTCAGACTGTATTTCGTGTATGGAAAACACTCGAAGCTATACATATTTGTTAACGAATTTTAAAGCATGCAGATCATATAGATTTTGAATGGACGCCTATCAAGCACAATGAGCATCGGACTTATGCTAAGATGCTTAAAACCTACCCTACTGTATCTTTGAAGTGATACCACGCGCCATTTAGCCAATGGAGATATAGTACGGGAATGGCCTACATGATTTTTATAAACGTATATTGATTGACAAAATGCGTAAGAAACTGCCAAGGCCCTTCAGAATTAGCAAGCACTTATGCTCCGTTATTCATCCTTGTTCCGTCGATTGGTTATTGGAATGACACTTTCAACGGAGAATTGAAGTGAACAGAACATGAATTCGGAAAGGACCTGAGTTGGAACCATTGTTCCATGTATTTAAAAATATACTAGAGTGTTCGATAAAACTGACAATTTAATTACTATACGATCCCTTTTATGCAAGGCGTTTCTCTCGCGTGACAAGAAGTCAGCAGAAATCTTTCCTTTCTGTAAAACAATGGAAGCAAATGGGCTTTTATGAATCTGCGTTGAAGGTTTCTTCTTCCGCGTTCTGGAAAACAGCTCGCCGTGTTCTAGAGCTTTTAAGCCGTAACAATGAGTATGTTTATATAAACATTGAACTTGTATTTTTCAGCTGGAGTGCTCCCAGGTGTTTCTAGGCCCAGTTGCTTAGAGGTTTCCTTATTGGATACAAAACCGCACTAGTAACACTACATATCTGCTTTCTCTTTATTTTTTCTCAGCTACTCTGTCGACATGTGCCACGCGCACAAAAAGGTACAAAAGGAAACAGGTACCTTCTTGGCACGCGCGCGCAAAACAAGAATATATATATAAAGGAATGGAGTAAACAGTAAATTTTGACCTACATTTCCAGTCTAATCGAATATTGAGGAAATTTTCAGTTCTGCTTGTTATCGTTGTATGATTCGTGTTTCGATTTACACCTCAATTCTTGCGAATAACGTAAATATTGAACGGATGTTCTAATATGCGCAGTCCGGTACGTGCCGAATTGATTAAGATATAAATCATAAACGAGCAGCATAGTGACAACAAGAGTAAAAAAAAAAACATTTAGAACTGAAAGTTTGGTCAGTTTTGGATTAAGTTGAAAATTAGCCAACTGAATTAAAAATTGACTTTGACGTCCAACTCAATAGTAATAATGATCACTCCAGTATCGTTACTTGTAACTCAATAGTTAGAACTGAGAGTTTGGTACCCTTTGCATTAAAGTGGAAGGGGACAGCCATGGTTGACTTCCTTCTTTTTTTTCTGATTTCACATACCAATGATTTGTAATGCAATCGAACACTTATGTATGATAAACAGGAACTCAATACCATGGATAAAAAAGTACTAATTAATAATTAGTTAAATAATAGCATATCTTTCGTCTGAAATTTTAAACAAACTTGTATAGGAATATTAAAATGCGTTTAACGAGAGCCCATATGGAAACAATGTATCTGTGCGAATCGCGTGTGCAACTAAAAAATCATTGAACCTGACTTACCTAACCTACGCTAATTTTATTACATTTTCTAATGCGTATATCGTAATGTTTTCCTTGAGGGAGCGCCTTAATTGCCACTGCAATGCCCACCGTAACTGAGTCTGGCGCCGTTACTGTTTTATTTAATTTATTACTTAGAGACAGGTTGAGCAAGGTAAAGTAATGAAAGGTTTGTAGCTTGTTTTTTTATTTTTCTACCTTTTTTTATAAATTTTATAAGTTTACTATTTTAATAAAAAGAGTTTTTTGTACAAAACTATATTGCCATATGTTTGAGGTACAAAGTATCTCAAATTACTTTTTTTGTAATGTTTTTGTTGCAGTTGATGTAGCCCAAACAACGGTTTGTTGTATGGCAGGCGATGGCCCAAGTAGTTGGCAACTACCTGGCAGAGAAATAAAGTTTGAAAGTCCAATCCCGTAGCGGATATGAATTTAGGAGCTTTTACCTATTTTGTAGCAGATCAGGCGGTTGTAAGGAGCGATGTATTCCTTAGCAGATCAGATTGAGGAGTGTAGGCCCTTCTCGTGGCAGAACCGGCCAAGGTGAGGAGGAGGAGTGGGTGCGACTATTCCCGGGAGCGGAATAGTGCCGGCTGCTCTGACTTGCTGGCTTTTATTCAGTTTTGGTCTGCTGACTCTGCAGTTCTCCGCTGTGTTCTGCTCCGTCGGCTGCTTTCGGTTGCTGTGGTCGGGTCCGTCCGTCTTTTACTTTCAATTGTTTACGAGTATAAGCACATGCTTTTACTCGCTAGCGTACTCCACCATTTACTACTGCTTGTTTGTAAACAAACAGCACGTGCTGTGTTAGCACATGTGTTTATACACATTCTGCAGTTGATTACTCGTCACTTTACAATATACATAAAAAAAGAAGAAAAAAATATTTTCTTTAAAAAATAATTTGTAAAAATAACCAGGCGAGGGTACGATTCCGGGATCAGCTTTCCGATACATTAACTATCAGACCAAGCTAGGAATTTCGGATCAAACGCTTGTCAGTGTTACTTATATTTCAAGGAGCTTTGCGCCTGCGCGTGAGTGGGTGCCACATTGTTTCCATGAGCTTTCCTTAGACACTAGTCTTTGGTTGAAATATTTTAATAGATTGTATCTAGTTCATTTGTTCTAGTTTTTTCTCTACTGAAAATAGGACGAGCATATAACAATATATTAACATTTAAAAATATTTACTTACAATTGTTCCAGCAAGTAAAAGCTGAGATATATTTGGCTGGTTTTAATTTTAAAAAATCTTCAATAACCTGCATCAGTATAACCTTTTCGGCAGAACACAGTGCAACAAAGAGAAACAGAGGAATCAGTAAGACGTTGGTTTCCATATTAAATAATGTTTCACATGAAGGAAGAATATCTATTTATATGAATGTAGAAAAAGTTAGAACGCCAATTTAAATTTAAGGGATAATTTTTTATTGTCCTAAGTTGAATGCATTTCGAGAGGCCAATTTATTGTAATCACTTCATTGCAAATAATAGAGAAAAAACTTTGTTGGTGTTATTGGGTGCAATTTATGTTCTATATTTTCGCATACAATCTGCTATCTTGCAATTTCAAGATTCGCTTCATTGTTCAAATTGCAGGTATGGCTATTTCATTACAGCAATTCTCTGCAAATTCGTGATTTCAGGAAAAGTTACTTCCTATCTAAAAAAAAGTTAATTACTTATTAAACACCATCGCACGTGTTACCGTGAAACGTGGAGGATGATACAATTCAGCCTTGGGAGGAACGTTGGCATATTTCTACACGTGTTGACGTTTAAAGTAAAACGTCAGACCCTAATAAAGTAATGTATGAAAATAACTCTCCGAAAGGAATAAATTTAGGGTAAGAAATTACAAGCCAGGACACGATTAGCTTTGAAAACTTTGTGAAAATAAGTACGCACAACTAACAATTTGTCTTTGATAGAACATGTATAATAAGTATCGTGTTAGTAGATGCACTCTTGTACTTATCTTCAGTTTGACATGTCATCTCATTTTTCCATTTACGAAATTGATAGTATAAAGAGGTGCAACTCGTATACCTCTAAAGTATTAAAAAAAAATTTTTTTTTGAGAATAGTATTGACTAGCTTAAATTTGTCAATGTGAACATCGTAAGATTTATTCAATGAACTACTGGCGGAAGGACATTTTTTTACGTCCTTATATTCACTTCACGCTTCTGCGTTAATTCCAATTGAGGAAACAATACTGTGGCTTCTAAAGGACTCGTTTCATTTTTAGGTCAAAGAATTAAAACCAAATTCTATTCAACTGAACAAAAATAAATCTAAAAATTTAATTTTTAATTGCAAAACAAACAAAGTTATGGCGACAGTTTCTCCGCAATTAATGATCTCAAATGTTTGTAATACGATGGATTAATTCAATAGAAAAAAAAATAATAAAAATGTATCAATCTTTTCTTACCGTTAAAATTTTAATAGTTGATTATCTCAGAACGATAGTTTTAAATCCTTATTAAATAATGCATCTTTACTAAATAACTTTGTATTTTCAAAATGTATCTACTGTAGGCAATTGTTTCCATTTTCTTATTTGTTTTGAGCCAAGACGAAAAAGTTTTTTGTGGAATAAGTGTATCGTGAAAATGAAACGACAACAGTTACATTTGCTTATACTAAGCAGGAATAAATTTCAAAGGATCCTGAAATTCATGCATAACTCTTTTGTTACAAAGGACCCTTTAGATATAATGTCAGTATTTTGACTATTTTCTTACGGAAAGTATAAAAAATATTGAACAGAATGGTACTGAATTTTGACGATAGTCATTACACAATGGAAACGAAAACGGGTAATTATTTGATTCAGTGTTTCCTTGATATTGGATAGGCCTTGATATCAAAAGAAACTATTGACGTTACACTTAAATAAAGTGGCGTCACTTTTAATTTTATCAGAATTTAATACGTCCTTCGATCGCTGATTCATCGACGCAGATTTTTTTTTATCAAAATGCAATTCGCTGATTGATCGAAGCTGGTTACGTGTTGTTCTCGAATGTTGATTGGCCGAAATCTATCACGTGAATTTTAAATGTCCGTTCCTGCTTTTAAAACGCTCGTTCCCGTTCACGGCTTATTTTAACCTAACTATTGTGAATAAAAATTTAAATAAAACTAACCCAAATACTCGCTTCCATATCTTGCGTATTTTAACCGAATATCCGTATATAACTTGCAGTTTAATGAAACTGGCTTATTTATCAAACTTGGCGCTTTCTAGGTAGCTAGCTACAGTGGCGTTTTCTTCGACTCTAACAAGTAAATATATCAATGCTTCAAAGCGCTGTTTTTACCAAACTTAGTAGAGGAGTAGGGTACATCAGAAAACCACCAGAAAACATGATTAAAAGTGTCTTCATCCATAAAAACGGGTGCAGTGATCCAAACTTTGGTTTATAAGAATAAGCATTGCCCCCGTGATCTAAGTAGGAATACACAGGTTTATTTATAAAATGTTTTAAATAATGAAAAACAAGTACACACTAATGGATATTGGGTAAATGCACAGTTATTAGACTGAAAACCTAGTCGATCTCGAGATCTTGTCCATTCACGAGTGATTCGTTTTCAAATGACGTCATTATTTAAATGAAGTCTCAGTACTCATCAATCGACAAGATTTCGAGATCGGTGCCCATTGTATTTTGTAGTAACTTGTAAATACTAGTGTGCTATGTTCCAAAATTTTTTATAGTGCTCTTAGAGTTTGAAAAATGAAAAAATATGGGCGAGCGCGAAGAGTGTCCTTAATGATGAAGGTGGAGGGCCAATCATACGAGGCTGTGCGGGTTGAATTGAATTTTATTTATGGCCTTTAGGCATCTAAAGCTAAGGCAGGATAGGGGCGGGAAAAGGATTCGGGAAGGTAACGGCAAGGGACTAACTTAAAGGTTCCATTCTGGCGTTTGCCTGGTGTCAGTTAGGGAAAACTCTGGAAAACATCAGTCAGGATGGTCGGCCGCTGGGATTGAACCCATGACTTCCCGAATGCTACGACAACGCTCTACCACTTAGCTACGAGGCCGTGAGGGTGTTGCAAGTTTTAACACTAAGTTTGCACTCAGTGTTTGAAATGACGGTCCCTAGATGCTACTCCAGGAGAGAAAAAAGTAAAGTAAATTTATTACTTAAGATTTTGGTCCCTTTATAGTGAAGCTATAGCTAAATGGGACCTTATAATCCCTCTCATTCTGTCCGTCCATGTACAGAAATGAAATCTCAGGAACTACAAGGGTAGAGGAGTGCGTGGTATGTCGTTGGAAAGGTTTTGTCAAACTAGCTCGGGGAAACAAAAATGAACTGTGACTCTGTCGCGCGACCAAGTCGCCTAGTGTGAGGCAGGAATCCCTCCGAAATCAAATCAAAAAATTGAAGTCACGTCAGTCGGGGACCCAAGTTTGAAAAAGCAAGAGTGTCCTAGAGTATGTAATTCTATAATTAAGAAATACAGGGTGTAACCGAAATAATGGTGCATACTTAGGGAGGTCATTACTAATATCAAAACGAAAGAAAGTTCCTATAAATAATTTCCGAAATCTGATTAATTCGGAGATACAAGCGCTGAAAGTCATGGCGGTATCGCCACAAATGACGTCATAGCTCAACACATGATAACGTAAGCGGTGTCGGCTTAGCAAATCACACTCGAAGAAGTACCCAGTACATCTATCTAAGCAATGCTTTTGATTGACGGAGTGTCGCTTAGACAGGATTCGCAACTTAAGAATTTCGTTGTTAAAGAATTAAATGGTTTACTAGGGCAAGCATGAAAATATCCTCTACTCTGTATTCGCCAATCATAAACATAACTTAAATAGATATGTTGAGTAGGCCCTACAACTTTAATTGTGATTTGATAGGCGAAACTCGCTTACGCCATTTCCTGTCGTGATATGACTTCAATTGCGATGATGCCGTCGTGACCTTAAACACCTATAGTTCCTGAACTAAGCAATTTTGGAATTTCTTCAAATGAATTTTGTCTTGCTTTGATTTAATTAATATCCTCCGGAAGTTTGCGCCACTATTTCGAAGCCACCTTGTAAATGTTGGAGAAAGATATAACTGAATAATTTAAGGGCGTAAGCCAAAGTGTTGTTACCGTCCATAAAATCCACTTTATCTTTAACTGAATAATTCATTTTCTCTTAAAGGAAGAGAGATAATTATTTTAAAACGTAAATTGTTTTAATTGTTGTGAATTTTCTCCACTTTCCGATTTAAACATTTTAGTAAGTCTTAATTCTACCTCAAAACTTTGTTTCATTGTCTTAATATACGAGACGAGATAATTAACTCGTTTTCGGACAGTGTACAATACCAATGTATGTAAGGCATAGATTAATCAATAAATAAATTCAAGACCTGTGTCATTAGAATTCCATCCTGCTTTATTATCGATTTAAAATAAATAGAGTACAGAGATTCTATAAAAGTGAATCAGTTTGATTACCATCTATATCGCATGCAATTATAACATAACTGCTTTTAGGCATGTTCGCATGGGTATATAAATTATAGCTTTTAATACTAATGGGCTATGATAATAGCTTTTTTTTTTTGCGATTTTATCGAAACTGAGTCCAACCGTTTACACAATTACTTTTGTTATGCATTGCAGGAAATCGTGTTTTCGTTTTTACTTTGGAATTGGTAAGTTTAAAGGGATTATATTGCTCGGCTTTGTCGTAACATATTTTCCCATAATGGAAGTTAATTTCTACAACGTATACATTACAAAGGAAAATACAATTGCAAGTAAAATCACTTTAGAGACCGATCGTAAGAATAAATGAAATGTAACTGCATTGCATTTCAGATCCATCAAACAAGTCATCCGCTTCGTTGAGGAGTTTTACTTGGATGGTTTTAAATTGTGTGAATTACCGAAGGTAAGATACATATGAATTCTGAGAGTTAACTTTCTCGTAGGTTACTGATATCCACAATATCTTATTTTATACATATAGTAAGACTAATAGAAATTCTAAAATTTATAATATGGCATTTCTTTTAATAGGTAATGAACATTTCAAGGACGGAAATCTGAGGTAATATAGCAACAAAACTAATTGACAGACGTAGTTAAACCGATTTTTCGTCATTCGTATTGTTTTCCTTTTATCCATAATGTATTGGATCCCCCAATAGTTGGAGTTCAGCTAAATACCTCATTCAGGAGAACCATTTAATACTGAATTTTCGATATTTTAAGAATGCAAAATGACGTAACATTAAAGATACTAAATCTGGAAATATGACTCTACGTAGGTATGCGTAGAGTCATATATTTTTATAAGAAACGAAAGATTAGTTAAGGGATGTTCCTCAGGCACCTAATCTCTAACATGTCAACTTACAGACTTATACCTACTTGTGGGGCCCCAAGGAACTCAAAGCGTTGATTGAAAACTCCAATAGTCAATTTGATTTCACGTTGTTACGTGGAAGCAATTAATTTTACAACCGTAATCTTTACTCTGTTATGACCTTGGAATACAGAAAGCCACAAGATGCCAGCGGTCTAGTAAAGAAGATTGTAATACGATGTTAGAGTTATTTTAGATACATGAACTGTCTCTAGAATGTATTTTGAATCTTCGTACAAACTGGGCCTTTATTACTTGACTATCACACCCAAAGGTATAGAAAATACCAATTGCGAATTAACGTAACGACGTAAAATATACTTGACTGTAAAAGCTTAACATTGACGTTTTAAGCACGTTAGATGTTCACAAGCTTGATTTACAACTTGTTACTTGTCTTACAAATTGCCCATCGATATATCAGTTGGCCTATTTTCTATTTAAGTTAATAATAGGTGTCCAGTCCTGCATCCCTCAACCTTTGCATTTCTATATCGCTTATCTCTGATAATTGGGAATTGCTTATTCAATAAGTTAATGAAATTCAATAACGGTATAGGTATAGAGTTATTTGCTTCCACACTGACTTTCTGGGCCACACATTATGTTTATTTGAATGACAGACTTCCTACTGATCGTCAAGGTGGTACAAAATGCATCTACTTGGGCAAAGCGTATAATTGAAAAATGCAGCTTACAGGGGATTTTTACTATTGTTATAGTATGTGTCAGTTATGTGATACCGAAATTCTACCTAGGGAATATTCAGCCTCTTTCTCCCCCTGAATGATATACTTTCTTAATAACATACCAGTACTTTTACATTTTAAACACGCGCATTAACATGTATCCGGGTTGGTGGTCGAAGTCTTTCACCAGGAGCCTCCCTACGTGGCGGATAGTGGAATACCGACCAAATAATGCTAGGTACAAAAAATACTGCAGGGCTGACTAAACCCAGTACTGCTTCCTTGCAATTAGTAGAAGGCTAAGGGAAGATAACTCCGTACAAAAGATAAATGTGAAGGGAAGCTACTTCACTATAACTACCCTGAGGCTAAAAGTGATAGACACGGGCAAGCACAGAGATGGATAGAGACGACAACTTTGATGTTTCCCTTTACTGCGAGGGCGAAGAACTGATGACTCTACACCGCTCAATCATGTCAAGAAACATTCCGGAAGTAAACTAGTTCCACATTATGATTTCCGGACAGGAACTGTTTCAGGGGGCTCCAAGTACAGGATTAAAAAGGATCTTAGCATAGGACGTGGAACGTACGAACTTTAAACAAAATGCTGTCTTCAGATGGCAATTAAGATAATTAATTAAGAAATCCTTCATTCAGGATAGTGGTCTTACCTTTCAAGGGTCAAAATTACTAAATGAAAAACAAATTTCTGTAACGAAAGTTAATGAGGGTGAAATTTATATTCCAATTAAGCTTGTTAAATTAAACATATTTGCTGATAGTCATGGTACAAGACTATCGCAACTCATAAAATCTAAAAGCCCCCATAAAGCTTTTGGGCTTGTTAAAACTGGTGCTAAAATATACCACATATTAAGCAATCATCTCTTGGAAAATGCTACATTCGCTAAAGATGAGGGTTTTTTTTTGTGGTTGGGCCCAAATGATGTATATAATAACGAGTCTACTAAATTTTTGCATTTGCTCAAAGAGTTCTTGGTTACTTATTCTTACTCTAAGGTAATTGTATGTACGATTCCTATACGTTATGATTTTCCTATCTGGTCAGTGGTCAATAACGAAATAAGGCTAGTAAATAAAATAATTGTAAAACTGGGTAAAATATTTAAGAACATAAAGGTAATTGACACGGCAAATTTTGGAAGGAGATTTCATACTATACATGGCTTACACCTGAATTATTGGGGGAAGCAGATGATTTGTGAGAACATTTTGTTGATAATACAGAATTGGCTAAATGAAATGTGTATGAACAGATTGAATGTTATTGCCCTTCCATCGACAAATGGTGGCATCCAGGGAAACGTATAATATCATCTGCAGGCAATGATCTGCAGATTGATATTTCGAATATTCTTGATAGAATTCAAGACCCAGTGACAGCTGTGAATCATATTTATATTCATCCTTAAAACTCAAATTGTTCGACCTGTTTTCAATCCTCTAATTGTGTTATAACCTTATTACATTTAAATACCCAATCAATTAGGAACAAACTAGGTGAGATAAACGTCCTCCTACATATCTTACCAGTACAGATGTTATGTATAAACGAACACTGGTTACTTCAGGATGAGGTTGATCTTTATGTCCCGCATAATTATACACCAATTAATGTTTTTTGTAGAAATGGAAGTAGCTGTGGAGGAGACGCTATATACTTAAGGAGGAATTTGGTCTCTAGTTTCAATGTATTTTACCTATCTTCAATATGTGAACCGAATTTATTTGAAATTTTTGGTGCCATATCCTTTGAATCGAAGCTCATTGTTCTTTCCCTATATCGATCCCCTAATTCGAACATTGACGCCTTTTTCGGAAAAATGATCGACCTCCACAATTTACTTGATAAATACACCAAATACAAACCCATTATCATGGGTGACATAAATATAGATATTCTTAAGCGCAATTCCTTAAAGGTTTTGAAATTGTATGTACAATATTCTTACCTCGTTGAACTGGTCGCTTTTTAACTCCTTACCTACAAGGAAATTGGATTGCTTAGATAATGTCATAGCTCCGTCAAATTCTGTAAACTTATTTTGTGGTACTGTAGAGCCTGCTATTTCCGATCATTTGGGTGTATGGAACCTTCTTAGTTCAAATTCTTTTCGTCCAATCACTACTCCGGAACCCACAAATAAAAACAAAATCGTTCATTGAGTATAAAAATATCATGAATTTGCGTAACTATTTGCAATCGGTTGATTTTGATACAATTTTAGGATCAACCAATGATATTAATTTTGCTTGGACAAAATTTATAAATATCTCACAAGAAGGTATCAAGATAAGTTGCCCTTTGAAGGAAAAAACAATTTTAAATGAAAGATGCTTAACACATTTCCCCTGGTTTATCCAGGCTCTTCGTTATTTTAAGGGCAAATTATTGTTTTGGTATCATCAAGTAAACAATGGAAATCTAAGTGCTCTGATTATATATAATAAGTTGAAGAAACATTATAGGCAAATGCTATGGAAAGTAAAAAGTGGTTACAATGATCAGAAGATCAAAAAATCTCGCAACAAATGTAGTACTGCTTGGTCAATTATAAGAGGAGAGAGTGGTAATAGAAAGCACAATTGTCATACTGAACTATCTGCTGACGAATTCAATAATCATTTTGCAGATATTACTTTAAAAACAAGTCATTATAATGTTAACTTAAATTCACAGGCAGACAGCAACTTTCAATATTCGATGAATAGTTACTTTAATTGCAACAGGTATCTCCTTCAATGATTATACTCCAAGTTAAAAGGTTAAAATCTAGTTTTACTGAGGATTTTTGTGGACTGTCCTCTTTCATATTGAACCATATTATTGATATTATAGATTTACCTCTTCATGATTTGATCAACACTTCAATTTCGTATGGTATATTTCCCAAAATTTTAAAAAACACCATAATAGTTCCGATTCATAAAAGGGGTGATGAGAATGATCCCACTAACTATAGACCAATTGCCCTTGTCCCAATATTGTCAAAAAAATTTGAATACTTAATTTCCGATCAACTCCGTGTTTATATCGAGAAGAATGAATTATTGAATGATTGTCAATTTGGCTTTAGAGAGGGTCTAGGTACCCGAGATGCTATTGAAAAAATTGTTAGGACAGTCTACAAAAATTTTGAATTTGGAATTTTGACATCTGTCTCCTTCTTGGATTTAAGTAAAGATTTCGATTCATTATCTCAAGCAATACTCATTAAGAAGTTACGACTGTATGGAGTTTTGAATAATGAGTTGGATTTGATCCAATCATATTTATTAGACCGGAAACAGGTCGTAAAGATTAAAGGCTCTCTATCTGATATTAGAATTATAAACAGAGGTGTTCCACAAGGTTCGGTTTTGGGACCTCTCTTGTTCATTTTATATATGAATGACTTATCAAAAGGCTTTATCAACTACTCCGGTTTTGTATGCCGATGAAACATCTATAATTTTAGCAATTCTAAATTTGAAGAATTAAGTGAGTGTAGAGAAAAGGAACTGAATAATGCTAACGTATGGTTCCAGATCAATGAGTTAATTTTGAATTCAAGTAGAACTGAAAATATTGTTTTTTCATTGAATACTCACGTTCATGGTCTAGTCAGTTCCAACTCTGTTAAATATTTGGGGATGCATTTGGACAGTGCTTTATCATGAAATAATCATATTGATTTCCTAGCAAAAACGTTGGCAAAAAGTTACTACATGCTAAGGAAGTTAAAATATTGTATTTCTATAGAATACTTAAAATCGGCATTTCATGCTTATTACCAATCACATATAAATCAGGGTATTCTTTTCTGGGATGGTGCTCCCAGATGGACGGAGATATTTATCTGGCAGAAGAGGGCTATTAGATTAATATTAGGGCTTTCATCTAAGGTATCATGTAGAGGTTGCTTCATAAAACTAAATATCTTAACTGTCCCATGCCTGTTTATTTATAATTCTTTGGTATATACAAGCTCACATATACACGAATATGAATCTGGATCAACACTGCATGATCATTACACAAGAAATAAGGACTTGGTAAGAATCCAGAAGTTAGGCTTTCGAAAATACAAAAATCTTACTTGATACAGGGTAAGATGTTTTTTTAATTTATTGCCTCTCGACATGAGAAGCCTTTCGCTTACAAAATTTAAGCGTATTGTATAAAATGTTTTAATCCAAAGCGAAGGTTACTCATGGACTGAGATAGAGGAATTTTTTAAGAAGTGTGATCTTTTAGGCTTTTTGCCAGGTATAAGATCTAATTCGGAGTTATCTGAATAATAATGTATGCAATATTTATTATCATCATTTTATCCTTCACGCTTTATACGGTGACTGTGTCTTATACAACTCCTGTTGTCAATGATGTAAATTAAAATAAATAAATAAATAATTTAGATGCCTTAGATAGATTACTATTGACCTAAGCACCACTCGATACACCTGTAAGGTAACAGACAACGAAAGAGTGAGGACTACGTAAATTCATCGCAAAAAAAAGTATTTGGACAACCCCCATACGACTCTCGAAATAAATGTTCTGGGTATCCTTTTGTGTACAAGAGCAGTCTACGTAGTGTATTGAAGCAATCCACACAGTGTCAGGCAAGCCAAGCTTGTTGGAAAGCCATGCTCTACCGTTGGATACATCATAAAGAAACAAAACAGAGCAAATATTGCGGAATAGAATCCGTTCTGACTAACCAAGACAACTAACTGCCCGGAATGAAACCTATATTCTTCATTCTGTGAACAAAACTCAAAGAATTAGTGAAAAAGATTTGACTACCTCACTCGCCTATGATATGTAAGTTAAAGTTACCACAAACAATCCAAAATTCATTGCAAAAATGGGATTTAAGAGATGTGTATGCAGGGTATGAATACTGGCTACTCCATTAGTAATTATACAACCCCAAATCACAACAGACCATCCAACATTTTTGCCAGTTGAAGCAATGTTCTTCTTTCTAAAAGCTTCATTCTTCTTTCGCCACACGTCCTGATATCCATCACTACAATATACGCTTATCTTCGTCTCATCCTAGAAAAAAGGAAAATCCGAAATTCGAGGCACTCATATTTATATATTTGGAAAATTAGAACTTCTTTTCCATCTGCTTTCTTCTGGCATATGTGTTTTGTTTCTGGCATATGTGTATCTTCTAAATTCCATTTTTTTGTTCACATCTACACATCTGTAACATTAACGTGCATATCCTACGCAAGTGAAGTAGCCAAATCTTTTATCACTAATTCTTTGAGTTTTGTTCACAGAAAGAAGAATGTAGGTTTCATTCCGGGCAGTTAGTTTACTTAGTTGACCAGAACGAATCACCAATAATTGTTATGTGTTATGTTTCTTCAGGAAGTATCCAACAGTAGAGCATGGCTTTCCAACAAACTTGGCTATGTCTTAGTACCTTTTACCTTCCGCATGTAATTTTAAATTAAAGGGACAGTTTCAATGTTGTCCAACTCACTTTGTTCTACATGCTGCTTCTTTATGGTGTGGGTTGCTTCAATACACCACGCAGAGTACTTTTGTACACAATTGGGCACCTAAATATTTCTTTCGAGAGTAGTATGGGGTTGTCCAAACACCTTTTTGTGCGATGAATGTACGTAGGTGTCAGTCTTCCGTTGCCTGTTACCTTGCAGGTGTTATTTCTAGTTATTTCTACACCATTCTATCTAAGATATCCAAATTATCATAAACAGAGAAGAGATTTCGAAATGGGCCACGTTTTGCGTGTGGTAAATCTGTTTTTTCCTCTTTGTTCAACTTGTCCAAATATTTTTTCTCACTGTAGGTAAGACCGAAGCTTGGAGAACAAGCTTATCGAGATCGAGAATTAAAAGAAGAAAAAACATATTTGTCCAATAAAGCAGTAGCGCGGTGAAAGGCTGAGCCGGACAGAAAGAGAACATTTCGAAAAGCTGAATAGCATAGACTAACATTAGTTTCTGTTATTTCCTAAGTTTATTTTCTTGTGACAGCAGAAACTTTGTTCTTATTAGTTAGAACATGATATGATTAGGTGAACTTTTTTTAAACTTTGTACAAACATTGTTTAACTATGTAATAGCTGGACCTAGTTAAGCCTTCATAATGACTATATGTATACTATGATAGGTGTTTTTTTTTTATGAATATACAATATTTGGCAAAATCTGAATTGGATTTGTAACATATATGCCTTCTTAGACCCTTATCTAGCAACAAAAAATAACTGACTGGGCCCCCCCAAAGTTACAGAGAAATCGGCACCCTTGGTGTTAATACAGAGTTTATTGATTAATTACATTGCATCTGTACAAATTTCGACTTCAAAATGATCGGGAAAGAAGTATTCCATTATTTTGCCGAAAGGTCATACAAAGAGAAATCCCTAGGATCTGCTCCTGTCGTAAGCTATGTCGATATGCAACACTCCTCTTTCAGAGAATCATGACTGTTGCTACTGGAAGTGTCATCTATCTGGAGGATATCATATGTTACGAATTATATGCGTATCCTTCTGCATTATTCGAATCACTAAATATGTTAAGGAAAGTTGGCAGGTTGTAGTTAGCTCACGCAATATTAAAATACACAAACAATTTGCGCATGAAGAAGACTGAAGAAATTCAATGTACAAAGCATTACGCTTTAGATGGTGGATCGCTCTTGCATCGTGTTTCATGACCTAGCAATGAATCATATGAGAATATTTCACTCTCTTATGCATATTTTTCACTCCAATCAATACGGACAAGCTAACATTCCTTTTGATGGATTTTCTACGATCAGGGGTGTGACCCACAGTAGATCGGGTCCACACACTACGTCATTGAATGTTAGTTTAGAAGGTAGATGGAGCTTCATCATTCGTTAGACCCAAACGTTTTATACCTAATGATTCGCCCACGAAATATCACAGCTTTCGAACGTACTGTTAAATAAGAATATGGAAATCTATTGCAGAAAGGATAAAGTCAGAAGAGTGGGGTTGTTGTGTAAAGAATAATTCCTACTAACCCACACTCTGCGACATACCTCCAGCTCCAGATTATCTAATCAACATAATTTGCTGTTCATGCAAGACAAAATGTGCTACTTCACGATGTGGGTGAAAAACATAATGGATTTTCCAGTTTAACAACGAGTAAAAAGCACCTACCTAATACATATTAACAAAGGACTGCAGAAGAACAGCCACCACTAATTAGACAGAAAATCTCCTGGCGCAGGAAGCGCATAAAAACGTCACCAGAAATGAACTTTATATCAACGTGTGTGAACATTATGTGAACCTACTAAATATGAGATTTTTGAGTGCTCAATGTGTCATTTTATTGGCTTCTTACCCACAATGCATATGTTATACACATTAAGTCCGTATTTAACGTAGTTCGCAAGATCTAGTGTTCATTTTCAAATAACGTTTAGTACATTTGCTACTTTAAAATGAATAAATTGAGTATCAGCACACCAGAACTTCATATGTTATGTACTAAAAATTTGGTGCAGTTCGTATTAACTTCAGGAAAATTTCGTATGTTACGCTACGCACTACAAACGTCGTAAAACTGGAACATATTGTGAACTATTTTTGGTACATGTTGTGCATTTTAAGTGTAGTTTGATTTTCAGTGTATATCAACGTCGGATGAATAGTCAATCGTTAAATCAAGGAACACATGACTATAGTTTAAGTTACATATCTCCGGAAACACTAAGACTATTATCATGAAACAAAAACCATTTTCGAGACAAAATTATGAGTTGCAAAATTAGTCTAGTAATGCTACAGCGTAATGTACTTTGTTTCTTATGTATTTGGAATTCTTCGTGGGTTCTCTTCTCTTCCGAAATTGGGTGTTTTAATAAACTGAAGAAGAGAAGGATGAGAGAAGACAGAAGAGTAGACTCAAATGTAAATCTAAGCTTTATTATTATAATATTTTTGTTTTAGTTCAGATATTTATGTGTGCATCGTATATGTATGTTTTTCTTATTTAGAATTTTTTAGTTATGAATATTTTTATGTTATGCCAATAGTTACTAGACAAGGGTCTAAAGAATATCCAAGTATATTTCAAAATGTAAATGCAAAGAGTTTAAAAATGTACAAGATTATTAAATGTATAGAAATGTGTTATAAGGAATAGAACGGAGGAAAAGGCTAATCACGTAATCAATGAAGTATTCCAATCAGGTGTTATAACAGGATGTTAATATGAATCCCAAAAGCAGAACATCATAATAAAAGATCAATATGGCAAGGAAAGTATGTTGTTAGATGCAGGTGTTAGATTGTTTGGTCATTGGAATGTGAAAAAATCAAAGAGCGGAATTGAAATGACATCCGTTTAAGAAATAAACAGCTAGTGGATTCCAAGTTTGGTATATTATACACGTGATCAGAGCACAAGCGTCAAGGACAAACAATTAATAATGCAATGTGTGCGAGGTGTTCAAATTGAAGGATAAATTAGTAAAAAGTGAAACAAACAGGAAATCATAACCTTCATCAAGTCCATTCTTTACATTCCTGAATATCGACACATGTGGTGCTATTGAGAATGGGAATGGAGAGTGACCAACCAAAATTAGAAAAGAATAAAAGCATAGGCTTCAAGACTTCTTCAGGCATTCTTCTGTCGTCGTTACACTGAGTTGTTTCGGTTACGGTCTTTATTCAAAGTTTTTGGTTCGGCGTCAGTAAAGTTAAGACAGTATTCAGGCAAGATCATTTCGGACTTTAACTGTTTAAAAGACTATAACTTCTTCAATTAGACAATGTCAATATGGAACTTCAGTAGCGCACTGTCTTTATTTATATTCAGTGAAAACTAACATTATTTACCAACATTCAAAGTCTATACTGATTACGTATCTTGGAATTGAACATTTAATAAGATATTCAAAGCATGCTCAATTCATAACAACTTCTCATGTCCAACAACCAAGTAAAATGTAGGTTAGTTGAGTTCTTTATATTGTATGGTACATTTGTGAGTTCTCTCTGCTTTGGTATTGATGTAAGAATACTTCAGTATTGCTGTGACAACTAAGAAGCACTATGTGCTCTGTTTAAGGTACGATGTAAATACCTACTTTCCTCCGGGATATTCAGATTTGTATTAATTCGATATTAAAGTTTTTATGCATTTTTATGTAAAAACCTCTCGAATCATTTATGCATCTGCGGTTAAGGAGCACCTGATGCTCATGTCAAATAGAGATACAATGTTCCTAGAGCATCCCCCATTTTAAACTAGTAAAGCTAAGCGAGTATGAAGGGAGTATCAGATACATCCTTCACACCAGTCATGTAGAGTTATATAATGACAATGTTGAATACTAGGTTGTCGGTCTTAACTTTGTCATGTTAAAAGTCTATGAAAATAAATAAATCTTTTGTAATTATCCTAAAAAAAAAGCCAAAAAGGTGGCAACAGGCTACATAGAACATTAATAACAATAAAGTGTACAGAATAATTTTAGTTTCCAAAAATATTCAAAGAATGATTAGAATTGTTCGACTATTATACTAAGGCATATCGTCCAGGTTGCCTAAAGACCTTCAATTAAATTCAAATTCAAATAAATAAATAATTATGCTTTTATGAAAACTTCTTACCTAATTAAAGTTGATAGTCTATTCATACCCTAAATTATTTAATTGCCTATCATTCGTGTATTCTGTGGCCTGTCCGGAAAGTAAGTTTCCCAACATCATAAGTAGTTACCAACTGTGTATTTCACCGCAATATTTCTACGAGTACATGATATAGGGCATAATTACTTTTCTTCATAGTCAACGCCGATGTCAGAACGTGTTGAGAGCTTCTTCTGCTTCTAGTTCCAGCCAGCTTCTGAATCCCAGCGTGATAGAAATGTGTTGCCTGCTCGTCGAACGACTTCCCCAAATTATCCGTAATGCTAAAGTCGTCGTCCAATCTTTAGCCATTAAGATCTCATTTCGAATATAATTTTTAAACCTTTAGACTTATTTGGCTTAGTCTGGATGGATGATGATAAGATGATTGGTGGAATAAAGAAAGCGGGAGTGAAAGAGAGAAATCCGGGAAAACTTACTTACACGGTGGTTGTTCACTACAAGGCCCACATGGCACAAACAGGGGTCGACCCGACGACCCTTATCACAAGAAGTGAGCGCTCTTCAATTGAGCCACCGCGGACCCAAGCCACTAAGGTGTTTCTTCAATTAGAAAAAACAGGGAACAATGACTAGACCCTAGATTCGGACTGTAGGGCGGATGGTTCCGAACATCATACTTTAATTATAGCAGAAACGTCCTTAGGAATTGCCTCGTATGGTTCCAAGCGTTGTCATGAAGGATGCAGACACTTTCTTTCTTCCTTTCTTACTTACTTTGTGGTTTACGGAGCTCTTTAGTTCATCGTGGCACTAAAAAACTTTCTTCATAGGATTCTATGCTGACCAAGATCAAGCAAGTTTTCATCACAAACACTTACACTTCGAAGATCCCTTCGAATATGATCCTCCCAACATCGTATCGGTCTTCCCAACAGTCTCTTTCCCTTAGACTTACCAACCACGATGGGATATAATATTCGTTTTCCCCATTCGAGCTACATGGCATGCCCATCTTAGTCGTCGCAACTTAATTATTCTTATAACATTGGATGAATCGTACAATCGGTGAAGTTCTTAATTATGCAATATCCTCCTTTCCCCAGTCATCTCTTCTCGTTTCGGCCTGTATATCTTTCTCAAGTCTTTATTTTTATATTAATCGCGAGGGTAAGAGTTTCTGGAGTCAGTAGAAACATGCGTAGCCAGATGCTAAGCGACTTTTTATTTCTTTGGTGACCTCGTTTTAGCTTGTTACATATGCAAACAGGTCTTTAAATTTGTTTACTTTGTCTATGTTCTCATTCTTTATTGTTATGTGTCTATTTCCCTTATTCTCAGTTCTTTAGCTTGCTATCATGTATTTTGTTTTCTTTTTGTTTGTCTGTAGACCTATCTCATCACAAGTTTCTACTAAGACATCGGTGTTACTTTGTAGTGCCTCGATATCTTTTCCTATTAAATCTACATCATCCGCGTAAACGATATACGAACAGTTGATTCAAGCCGTTTAATGTTAGTCCCTTTTTGTCCTCTTTTACTCTCTGAATCGCATATTCTAACGCAAAGGTAAACAGTAATGGTGACAAGTCGTCACCTTGTTTCAATCCGTTGCGAATCTCGAAACTACTAACATATTATTTATTACCTATCCATACTCTGTTTATGGGGTTCCTTTTCGGAATTCCAAATAGTACCAAGATATTCTATTTTTTACAATTTGTTAGATACATATGCTTTCTTAAAATTAATGTATCACTGGTAAACAGTCCTATTGTATTCCCATTTCTTCTCTAATATTTGTCTCAAGGCGAAAATTTGGTTCAACGTGGTCTATTTCTTCCAAATCCACATCGGTGATCTCCAAATATTTCATCTACCTATACGTTTGGGCGAGTTATGAGGATATTACTCAGTACTTTGTAACATGTTGAAAGTAATGAGATTCCGCGGTACAGACACTACATGTCAACATTCCCCCTCGTGTTGCTTGGCATTTGTCATCAAAGCCGTAGCAATGTCGCACACTACCCTTTGGTAGTAATTATTGCGCCAGGAAGTTGTGGATCAACTAGAAGCATCCATTTAGGGACATTTTTATCGGGGCTACAAATGCACACGTCTCATGAACACAGATGAAAGCTCAGGATTAATGTTTAACGTCAACGTTGCCCCCTCACACCTACAAAAAAGCAATGAAGTTTAAAAGTTTGGGAAACTTACTTTAACAACGCGCCTCGTACAAATAAGTGCGATCTTTAATAATTATAATTTGCGTACATATGTGTATTTTTGCGGTGCAGTGTTTACATTTCAAAGAAATTTTGAGGGACGTGTTTGCATACCTGGAATGTATAATTAATGTTACACAATTTAAAAATATATCTACACAAAAATTAAAGCATGCAAAGATTTATTTAATGAACTACTTATGTCACGTAGCTCTGTTCTACGACACTGGTAAAAAATCACCTAACCTTTCTGGAAAACTTGAAGTAAGTGGGAGAACTGGCAGTATTGACATATCATTAGCGAAGAAACTGAGAAACCTATATTATTATTACATGAATATTAAACAAAAATTCAAACTAATTTATCGATATCTCCTTTTCTTAATATCTCTGGGACTGTAAGGATTCACTCCAGAGCGAATTGTAATGAACACGACCAATCATAAATAATTATTTTGTCGGAATAATAACAATGGAAATTTGAATACCGTAATTTAAATTGTGAATGTGGACAATAGCTGAGAAATTTCGAAGTATTCGTTGTTTAAATAATGTTGGAAACTAACGATTTATTACTTTTCTTTTGTAACGTTCTATGCAGATTGTTATATGTCTTCGTTTTGCAGGGGATTGATAAACATTTTATCATTGTTCATCATTGATATATGAATCTAGTGTATATATACTGCTGTATACAATCAAAAACGATAAACAGTAAGGGTAAGCTGCATCTCGTTCGCATCCAATGTACAGTAGATGCAACTTGGCTTATCTCTTCCTCATGATACAAATTTTGAAACAGACTTTTATGCCAACCCGAAATGGTGTTTGGTATGGAATATGAGAGTAACCCTTACATTCGTTACTACAGTTGTTTCTAATTATTCACATGAAAAACATGTAGTTGTGGTAAGATGTTTACTACATATTCCTCAAAATATTATAAAATTTCACTTGAGTTCTAAAATCTGCCATCGCAGTTGAGTCTAATTGCAAGAATAAAAATCCCTTTCGGCAGGGCTACAGGCTGAGGTAGATCTCGAAGTTTTTTTTTATTTTCAAAAATTCAAATCTCGCCTTATATGAGCACTGTCAAGAAACTATAGATTTGTAGATTATTCATCAAGAGCTGTTCAACGATACAAGACGTATATATATATATATATATATATGTAGGGGAACGCTGCCCCTAAATCCCCGTAGGTGTCCATCACTAAATCTCCCTGCAGCACTGCACCATTTGCACCTTCCCACGGGGGACTGCGCCCCCAAAGGGGAAGTTTGCCCCATTTATTGTAACCTACTCTTCGTCATACACCTTTAAAGAAAATCTCGTTACAATCTACCTTCAATGAAATTGGGTTTTTGGGGTGACCATCTTGGATCCAAGTTAACGACTTTTTGAAAGCTTTCTTATATTATCGTGACCTACTTGTGATGGTACATCTTCAGTAAAATTTCATTTATCCAGCTCCAACGGTGTGCAAAATGGGATTTTGGGTGGTCATTTTGAATCCAAGATGGCGACTTTTCGCAAATGTTGTAATATTTCCTTAAACTACTCGTCATAATGCAACTTTATGCCAAATTTGGTATCTCTAGCTCAAACTGTGTGGAAAATGGATTTTAGGTCCGCCATTTTGGAACTAAGATGATGTATTTGGATAATATTTTAGTAACATACAAGCTATTTTGTACCTTGTTACCAAATTTGATATTTCTAGCTGCAGCCGTTTAGGGCGTGTGTTCTATACAACAATGGGTTCAGCAGCCATTTTGGATTCATAATGGCGACTTTTTCAACAATTCGTAATATTTTCTTGACCTACTAGTGACAATACACCTTTACGTCAAATTTCGTATCTTTAGCTCAAACGATATGGATAATAGATTTATTGCTTCCGCCATTTTGGATCCAATATGGCTTCTTTGAATTCATTAGGTAACATTTTCGTAATCAAACAGTGATGTTGTACCTTTATGCTAAATATGATCTCAAGGCTGTGTGTATTCTATACAACAAGGGGTTTGGCGGCCATTTTGGATCCACGATGGCGACCGATTTTGCTGATTAACGAACGTATCGAGCTATTAAGCCTAGAAACAACATATGTATATATATATATATATATATATATATATATATATATATATATATATGTGTGTGTGTGTGTGTGTGTGTGTGTGTGTGTATCGTACCGATCTCAATACGTAGATTGTTTTTCGAAATCTACCTAAAATACTATAATATAATAATATCATAATTTTCAAAGATATAATATATAGTTCTGTATAATGTGTAATAATATGATTATTCTTCCAAGGAAACCTATCTAATGTATATTATAATTTTATATCAATACGAATTATCCATAACCAATTCAAAATAAATAAATAAATCGAAAAAATAAAAATCCTGCTTTCCAAAACGAAAAAATGATTAGTTGTTCTTAGTGACCCTGTTGTGTCTTAAATGAAAGTATTTTTTGTTTGTTAGTTAAATGTTAATGCATATTCATAAATACTTCCTAGCATTAGTGTAATATGTTTAATACCAGATCTACACTGAAACGAAGACGCAAAAAATTACTGCTGAACCCTTTATGGAGTCAGTTAATGAAATTATTTATACTCTTGAAAGTGTTCCATAAAATGTTATACTGCAATAGAAAAGCAAATACTAACTATTTTTGAATAACGTTGTTGGATATTACTTCATATTCCACTTCTGTGCACGCTGGAAAACAATGCTTCTTACATTCCCATAACCAATTATCAGTTTCATTCTCTTCTTCCTCTGATTTCGGAATAAGTTCCGTGCATAAATAAACTGAAGTATTTTAAATATAAAGAGCTTTTAATAAACCAAAAAAAAAAAGTTATACGTCACAAACAATAGCTATACAAGCAAACATGTTAAGTAATTCTAACGCCAATAATATTAACAGCAAATATAATAAGAATCAATACAGGGCAATTGTTTGATATATTTTTGTTTCCATCAAGGCATAGTAAGAACTGTAGTAAGAACTCTTCCCATGCCCCCTCTCTCTCTTTCTCTTGTGTTTTTTCCTTTACGGTAAATACATCATTCAGCAGCAATCGCGAATATCATTTTAAAGCGCTTAATTCATTCAAGGAAATATTAAGTTTTCTAGGCGGGAAATCGAGCGAAGAAACTAGAGAATAAAAATTCTCACACGCTGTCCACTTAGCTACAAAGACCATAAAAATGTGTTGTTAAATCAGCCATTAAATTAGCTTTTATCAGCGAGCTGCCTCCGGTTCCATTTGAAGTTTTAATTTCATTTAGGTCTTTAGCCGTCTATGGCTCAGGCTCCATGGTTGCATAAAGCATTTGATCTGTAGATCAATATCAAGCAATTATTAATCCTCAATCTTGAGAACTACTGTAGCACCAGCAAATATCTCAGAATAAACCAAGACTAAAAGAGTTGTCGTAATTCTACGAAATGAATCCAAGTTCATGAAGGGATTATGCCCAGGACACAGCTACGCTGCAGTACTGAACGACAATGCGAAACTACTTTCAATTTGGAGGAAAACCTTACCGAGTTGTCACGTTAGCATAGTGGTAGAGTCTTGGACTAATAATCCTAACGTAGCGCGTTCGAATCCTGGCCTCCAGAGTTATATATTTTTATTTTTTGTACTTCATTAGTAACTTTCTTCCTATTTCTTTTTCAAAAATATTTTCTTCCTAATTCGTTTTAAAAATAACATTTTTCTTTTCATCATTTCTTATGCTTTCCTAACATACACACTTCGGTAAACTCCCACGTTACCGAATAAAGATTTGAAAATGTCGTGTTAGGATTTTTTCCTGTTATGGACAAGCAACTTTTCCTTTTCTTTACTTCCTATTTTCTCTCATATGCACACTTCAAGAAACGCCTACGTCTCCGCGAATAAAGGTTATAAAAAGTCAACTTAGGAAAATTTCATTCTTGTTATGCACAACCAACTTTTCCATTTATCACTTTATATTCCTTCTAACATATCTACTTCGCGAAACGCCTACATATCTGCGACAAAATAGAAAAGAAAGAAGTCAGGACGTTTTTTCTTATCTTTTGCGGGGTAGATACGCTGTGTTTTTTTTTCAGCCTCTATACACGAACAATCATTTATAAAACCAGGACTCCTACGATATTTTAGGTGGAAATATCGAGCAGGAGCCTAGAACTTAATTTTTCGGGGGTTTGAGAGTAGAAGACAAGAGAAACTAAGCAAACAAATCTGAATTGTTAACGGAATTTTTAATTCATACTGCGGCTTATATATTTGAATGAAACTATTTTATTATCTGCACTTGCAATAAGACGGCGGGAAGCTATTTTGTTATCTGCAACCGCACTCTCCACTATTGGATGGTTCACATGCTATGTTTCCTGTTCCAAAGAACCAAACTCAACACCTCGCAATTCCAAGACACAAATATCTAAGCAACTCCCTGGTGCAGAGGTAAAGCAATGGGCTGGAAACTGTGAGATATCGGGTTTGAGTCCCCGGCTGCAATTTTTTACTTTTTTATTTTAACTAAACCATTTTCAGTGTTTCCTTTGAAAAGTTTAATCTTCTCTTATTCACATCTGAGGTTTTCTAACATATTCATTTCGAGAAATTAAAACATATTCGCGAAAACCCCTAGAAAATGTTGTGTTAGGAATTTTTATTATTACGCATCTCCTTTGTTTACTTCTTATTTTTTCTAACATATACACTTTGAGAAAGGTCTCGGTCTTCACGGAAAAGGTTACAAAATGTCAGGTTAGGAATTGTTTTTCTTATTACATATTTGTTTAAGACAGTTTCGTCATAATACACGGTGAAAAGATCACATATCTCACGTGATTGACTTTAGTCTTTGGGAAAATCGTCTTTCAAAATTCCATTTCGAGACGTCCTCTGCTGAGTACTGACTAAATTCTGATTCTCAGTACGGAATATGGACATGAAATATTCCTCAGTGGTCAGGGCAAGTGCAGGTAACGAAAATGCGAGCCGGAACACTACTGGGTACTTACTAGCCTAGACTCATTATTTCCCAGCTAATAATAATTTGTGCATAGTACGTGTTTCGACGTTTATCGGATGACGTCATTACTTTGGTGATATTTTATTAAAATGTCGCGTGATCTACTTATACTGTAAGGTGCAGTAGACGTCTCCAGAGGATGATTAGCGCAGCATCAATTTTTCCACCTCGTTTACGCAGTTTCGGAGACGTCTAGTGATCACCTAGATGGTACCCTCCTAGTACCAAGATCGTAATTGACTTTAAGTAACCTGTTTCCGTGATTATTTGGGAGTTTCGAGAAGGGCATTTATCAGAAAAAAAGAAAATACGAAGAAAACAATGAGCCAGGCCACAGGAGCTCTCTACAAACAGTATATTTATTTATCTAGTATTAAAGCAAATAAAAAGAAAATACTAATATGAACATCATGCAAGATGCAACAAAAGTTGTCTTGTTCAAACACACTTACAGACAGACAGACAGACAGACAGAGAGACGGAGAGAGTGGAAGAAGACGGGGAAAGAGCGAAAAAATAGACGAAATAGGAGGAAACAGGAAAATAAAAATGGCAGAAGACGTGGATATGTATGAAATTTTAAAGCTTATGCATACACAGTTTCCGCCTATCCTCCTTCTCCTCTCTCTCTTTCTCTCTCTCTCTCTCTCTCTCCTGTATTGTACTGTCTTCACGGAACAAATCTCTTAAAGAAATTGCAAACATCATTTACAGTGTTTAATTCCTATAAGAAGGAATTGGATAAGGAGGCATTGAACTGAACCGAAATCGACTGAAAATCTCACACGCTGTCCACTTAGCTGCACAGGCCGCAACAAACATGTTGTTAAGTCAGTCATTAAACTCGCTACTGTCAGGAAGTTACCCCCGGTTCCATTTAAAGTTAGAATTTTATTTACAGCATTTATGCATCTATGGCTCAGCTTCCGGGTGCCATAAAACACATTTGATCTGTAGATCAAGTTCAAGCAGGGATCAATCCACAATCATGAGAACGTTCTGTAGCACCAACCTATATCCCGGATTAATTCAGGAAGAAGAGATTTCTTAAATCTACGAAAATGTAGTTGTGAAGAAAAAAAAAATAGCCCCAAACGGACTTCGAACTCGTTGGTAGACAGTCGCTCTATTCGTTACGCCACAGGAGCTTTTTGCAGGATATTGCTTTGATATTCAGAGTATTATGACAGCAAAATACGTGAATATTACATATGTAGCAATATTATAGTAATGTAGCCTGTATAGGTAAACGTGCTACATATCAACGTGAGAGATTTTAATATGGCTAAAATGCCTTGTATTTTTACGTTTAAAATTACTTACTGAAATGAGCACAACAGGCTTCGCAATTGGTAGACGTACTGTCAAACAACTAAATGCAGATTGTCTGTTATAAGACTAAATGCTAGCAAGAAGTATTTTTCTTAAGAAAAAAGAGTTTACTATTAGGTAAGTTCCATTGATCCTTGTTTTCATTGTCACTATAAATTGCAAGCGTTCGTGGATTATTTGTTAACATTCTTGACTCCAAGGTGTGTGGTCTTGAGTTTAAATCCTATTAAGGAATGATCTTTTAAAGAAAGAAAGTATTTTTCTTCATACTGATGCTATTGTGAATAGTATATTAACTATTAAAAATGACCCTTCAAGCAGAATGTAAAGAAAATCAACTTTACTTCCATTACTACATGTTTAGTAGCCCATACTTTGACAACGCCAAATTGTGTAAACCAAGGTTAAAGACATAATATGTGCATAGCATAAGCATGTGACAGAAATTATGTTTACCGAAAAGGTTTCAAAGAAAGTATAAATTAATTATCTTTTAACGTTTGAAGAGAACCGTTTTATTCAACTCTGTTTTAATAAATGATTAACCGAGAAGAGTGCCGTCACTACTGAGCAGTAGATATGCTTCTTAATAATGACATTAAAGTTTTTCAGTTAAAGTCATCTCTGAGATTGTGTTATTTATTTTCCAATATGCAGATGCTTGATAAGTGCGCAGATATTTCCCGTTATATTTACCTCCTGCAAATAGAATGGACTTTCTTACATTAAGAGTAAGTTCTGGAAGAGAATACATTTTGAAAATGAAATTCCACGAGGCTATAACCGCCCAAATAAATATTTTATCTTATATTAACTTCGGAAAGCAGCAGGCATAGTCCTAACCGTTGACAAGTTCATACCAGAGCACATCACTATTGCTTCATACGTCTTTCCAGCCTCCCACTGGCCTATTATTCTACCACGCTTTACGAGCTTAATCTGTCTTTTCATTGCAGTTCTTTCTGTCTATGATAAAACTTAATCGTCTATCACATCTCAGTTACGTTCGTCTCTTGTTAAGTCTTTCAAGGGCAACTTTAGTAGGCGCAATTTCTTCAACCTCGCATGTCCAGATCTAAAAACAGGTGGCTTTGTTCTTCGAGCACAAGCACACACTGCATGCGAGTACCTCTTTCATTATCAGTAACTATTAGTTTATTATATTAGAGTCCTAATATGCTAAAGTGAAACAAGTCATATGTGGATTTGAACACATGACGTCTAGGCCCTCGGTTTAGAGAGCGAGCTCCTTACCTCTACATCAAATTTACGGTGGAACCAATTTTCTAGAATAAATTAGTAGTATTTGATGTGAAGAGGAAACCATTGCATGAAAACTTTCTTTCTGCATCACTACTTTTGAGCAATTTTATTTATTCAGATATATTCAAACATCAATTATTAGCCATCCAGCTTAAAAGAACTACATTTGAAATGAAAACACAAGTATCAGCCCCTTTCGGTAAATATCTAAGGCACAATTCCAATAAAATGCTATTTTTATTCTTATTTTACGTATTTATGGCATTTGTCAAATATTATAGGCAAATGGCGGAATGGTTAATCAACATTGCAGTTATTAGTTCTCTTGCTGTCGTTTCTAAAATGGTCCTTAGGCCTATTCCCAGTAGCACCAGGATGTTTGCTCATCTAGAGCAATATGGATTTTCCATCCCGCATGGATTGCCGATATGGACACTAGATAGAATGGCAAACATTTTGCCCAACTTCACCCAGATGAGTCTGCCCCGTGGTGGAGTAGCAGGGATCAATCCGAGTACATTTTGCCTACTATTCAATTGTTTTTCCACTGCACTACTGCTCTTCAACTGCTCCTCAACGGCCTACTATTCAACAATTGAAGTGAGATAAGCGAAGATAAATTAAATAAGGTCACCCCCAGAGCGCTGCCAACCCTAGGTATAGACAGCACAAACTCTTGATGGTAAATAACTAATAGTGAAATTGTGCAGTGATGTGATTCGAGTGTAGTGTTAGTGTAGATGATGGTGCAGAGAAGAAGAAGATGAGGAGGAGGTTCCCCCCTGGACCAGCCCCAATCAGAAGATATGGAGGATGAATCCTGCTGTACGGAGGCCCGACTCCTCGGAGACTGATTCTCTTGCGATTGAAAGAGTGAATGACATGGATGAATGTTGCTTTGTTTTAAATGTTTTTGTATAAAATTAAGAGTTAGAGATTTAGGAAACAGGGAATATAGGGAGATCAAAACATGAACCATGCAAGCAATAGGGCAATTTAGAATCTAAAACTATATCAAACCTAGGATAGATAAGGAAAACAATCTAAAAGTATTCAAATGAAGAAAAACTTAAACATAAAATAAAAGAATTAACTTAAAGTCAGTACGAACAGATGAGTGATAAGAGTCGAATAAATCAAAATTAAAATAAAAGTGTTGAGCAGGTTAATAATAAATAAATAAATAAAACTAACTAAATAAAAACTAAATTAAATAAAAACATAACACAAATAAACGACCTTTGTATAGTTTATATGACTCAAGTCTATATGTATTATTTTATACAGCATGTAAAATAAAGGAAAAAGGAAAATAAAATAAAGTAAATTCATTCCACCCAACGCGGAACTAAGGCTCCGGTTTGTCCACCGGGAACCTGGCTAAAAGAAACATGCCCGATTCCACCCTATTACGTAATAATGCAAAACAAGTCCTTATGACTCCGTGCCTCGACGCCGCGTCAGGAGTCGAGACAGGGAGACAAATGGGGATGGCCCACCCCAAATTCCACGGAGATCATCTTTAGTTCGCTGATGTCCTTCAGACACGCGAAGTGGATTTGGTGCAAAGATTGTTAAGAGGTGGGAGTGGTATGAGGGGTCCTAAATAAAAAAAAATATATTCAACTGGTAAATTGAAACTACTACTAGTAAATCATACTTGAAGAAGCGCACGGAGTTTGGTATATCTTTCGAAGAATACACGGACAAAGATAATCCATTTTATATTTCATTAACTGGAAGAGAAATTACAAACTTCGATATTTTGTAGTAGAAACTAATCTCAAGACAATGTTTGTTTGAACACATGTATTTGTTAGGCTTTACCTTGTTTTTATCCCCACAATTTTACCAACTCTGCGCACGTGCGTTACAACGTTACGAGCGTCTCATCACATGCCGTTTCGACATACAATTGTGATGACGAGATTATAGTTTATGAAATGTGTTATGCGTAGTAGAATGAAATGTTTTCCCGTATCATTAAAATAATTTCTAACCTGACTTTAACTAACCCATTTCAGTGATGTTTTGGGCGTTCTTAGAAGTGGTAATTTTAGAAAAGTAGACAAGCTGACGCCCTAAGCTATTATGTAGATCTTGCAACATCACAGACTGATTTTCATTAAGAGAATGCCCCATCTACTTATTGATTCTAGCCTTTGGAGTGTTCTGATCATGTCAAAGTTGAGGTTCATGATACCGATGAGGAACTGTGATTCCACATATCTCAAGATACAGTAGTCTGTACAAAATGGTATTGCACATGCATACTAAACAGGTCAAGGTCTACAACTGTGCCAAGTTTAGTCCCGATCAGAGGGTTTCTACCGGTTGCGTACGATAAACATACTTTTTGTTACTTTCTGACGAACAGATCAGAAGAAGAACGAAACAAAATGTTTCCAATTAAATTAACCGTATCGTAGTTTGTATTGATTTTTATCTGCATACATTATGTTGAAATCAAAACTAAAGATGTGCTTTATTTTCCACTAGAGGAACAGAGCCAGTTAACTGTGAACACACACTAACTTTAACCCCTTATATCTCCGGAGCCAGTAGTTTATACAAAACAAGATTACACATATATAATAAGGAGTTCAGGTTTTATAATGATGCAAAATTTGGTCCCGTTCAGGAGGGTTGTACATGGGCGTAGAATCTATAAATGATTTTTGTATTTTCTGACGAAAATACATGGGAAGGACAAAAATACGCCAAAGAAGAACTGCATTGATTCTAGGGCTCTATTAAAATGATTTAGCTCCACATTACAAATGTGAATAAAACACGAGGTAATAGTATATCAATATTAGGGATTTACCTTTGGTGCAACAGTAAATTATATTGATCTTCGATTAATTCCTGCTTGAAATGATCTACTGATACAATGTGTTTGATGGAACCGGGGGGCTGAGCCATAGATGACTAAAGTAAATGCAATTCAAACCTCAAATGGAACCGAGGTTAACTTGCTGATAATACCGAGCTTAATAGCTGCTTTAACAATACGTTTCTTATGGTCTGTGTAGGTAATTGAACAAAGATTTTCATTCTCTAGGTTCTCGGTTCGATTCCTCACTTAGATAACTGATTATTTTTATGAAGGAATTAAGCGTTATAAATGATGTTCGCAATTGCTCCAAGAAGAGATTAATACCGTAAATAAAGGAAACACAACATATCGAGGGGACAGGAGAAGAGACGCAGACTATGTACTCTTAGGCATTAAATTTACTTTTATTTCCATGCCTTCAGCCATTTTCCTTCTTCGTTTCCTCCTATTTTCCTCTCATTTTCGCTTTTGATCTCTTTTCTTTCACTCTCTCTTTCTCTGTGTGTTTCTGTGTGTGTTTGTGTTTGACTTTCTTGCATTACATAATCATGATTCCTGCATGATGTCCGTATTATTTTCCTTTTCTATTAATTAATTCCTAACTTTTAGAACTTAAGGTGAATTGAATTTCTGCCTATTTGTGGTTCTCTAAATGTTGCTAAACGACTCATTTTTCTTCCTCTAAGTTGAGGAATATCCTGGCATATCATGGTTCGTACACATGTGAAGTGACACGTTGATTGTCTAATTATTAGATGTATCATGAAATATATTCTCCTGGAGGAAATATCTACAAGTAGTTCTTATAACTCCAACCTCCACTCAATATTGTAGTTGACTGTACAAGAAAGGATAAAAATAAAAAAATATGAAAGAATGCAGAATATAAATGGAAGAAAGCCAAAAGTATAAATGGTAACTATATTGCAAGTTAATTTATATGACTTTTCTTCATCATAAGCATATACCTGAGAACTAGAACCACGGATTTATAATATCCTATTTTTGCAGGAAATAGAGACAAGTGTTTATTCTCATTTTCCACCCTTAGTTCTTGATTTATTTTCAAACATAAATTTGTATTTTCTTGCATCTTTTACATTGTTTTATTGTGTAAACTCACTGCAAAAAAAAAATATCTTTGTCAAAAAATGCGTTCCAGTAAATATCACTTTCTTAAACAATACGGGACATACTTCACTTAATATCATAAACATTTTCTTATTTTGGAATTGAGAATAAAAATATGCATAATTAATACATTTATTGCTACTAAGACATTAATGCATGCTAAATAAATAGAGTAGAAAGACCCATAGTCCGAGATAAAGTAAAGTGCACAACTTTTTTCAATGCACATACCAATGTATATCATTATCATATTCAGCCATTTGTATCCATTGTTGGATGTATGATACCCATTTATTCCCACTGAACTCGGTCAGCTGCTTTCTTCATTCTTATAGTTTCTGAAAAACGTTTTATTCTTTCTGCCTATCTTGTAATACTCTCAACGGGACCCGAACATTTCGCATTCCGCAACATAAGATTGCTACAAAAGTTGTTTTGATAAGAAACAGTAGTTATCTATTTGTTCGTATTATCAAAATTTTTCAATATATTCCTGTTGTTTTTGGCATTTTATTATTAGTTAATAATTCTTTAATTTTGTAAAAAAATTATTATCTTATATAATATATAATAATATTTTAAGATGGGTTTTAAACTGTTCTTGCATACATATATATATGATTATCTATGTTGCCAAAAACATGTATTTAGTTCAACGCTTTAAAATTTACTTTTCGCTGTAGTAAATCATTCAAAATGAAAAACATATAATAAAATTAAACTCAATATAAATTTTATTATTAAATGTATATTTAAAATAACAAAATTAAACTTTAATTGTACCAAATGCTAGGATGACACAGGGGACAATAAATGACCGAAGTTTGTTGGTGACGCCACAAAATGAACAGGGGAATTTATTTGCTTGCACATCACCCGAGCTACTTTGAAATTTGCATTAATAAATGGAAGGAAAATAAAATTACCAGGAATTGATAAAATCACAGCCACTCCATTAAAAAGTTAAGAATTGCACAAACCAAAGAATTGCGTATGTAAAATGATAGGTGTTATAGGGAGGAAGAGGAGCATCCAAAGAAATGGAACTCTCAATAGTTGTCCTTCGGTTAAATGTAGATCAATTTGTAATAATTACGGATAATGTGGAACATCTTTACTCTTAACATGTTCCAAAATATTGAGTAATATACTTACAACACGTCTAAACACATATATAGATGAAATAATTGAAGATCACCGATAAGAATTTAGAATACACTGTACAAGATGTTCTCCTTGAGATAAATATCAGAGGAGAAATGAAAATAAAATTGAATGGACTACCACGTGTTGATAAATACTAAGAAAACATATTACAGGAAGTCGATCCGCGTACGTCTGTCCAATTCTGTATCGTAACTCCTGCTCACTGAATGAACCGAACCGAGTGGTTAAAAGGGCAGGAGAAAACCAGGAGTCTGTAGTGAGTCACTATTGGAAATGTGTGTTGGGTGCATCACTGCGTTTGGAAGGGCTACGCAGTTCCTTTTTGCTCGTCAAATGTTTGGTGTCTAAAGTGCAAAAAAGAGTGCAAAAAATATGGAAGCACATTTGAGGTCGACGGCTATCATAAACAGAATTAATCGGTTTAAAAATCCAAAAGATACCAGCGATGCAATCACCTATAAATGGAATTAGGAAGTGTTCGTGCACTGCAGTGAGGTCGCCTGTGTCTCTTAGATTGGGAGAAATGGTGAACCAGGAAAACGCCTTCTTCCTAAAGTGTAATGGACACACGACTCTACGTGACACAGTCAACTGTGAACCGGAAACTGCGTAAGAAATTTAACTTCCGGGGCTCTTTAAAATTCGTGGACACTGCCTAAGTGCGGCCCATTGGTCTGAGTGAAATACCAACATCAAGCGCCTCAAAGAGAGCCATGTGTCCGGTGCAAAGGAGAAGTATGTGCCCACACAAAGTGAGGCAAGGCTGTAGTTATTAGATTGTGGTAAAATTCGAGCCATCACTTACAATTCACGTGATGAAAAATCCCGTAACGATTTCATTCGTCATTGCAAAGCAACTTTCTGGAAGGTATTTATGATTGTTGCGGGATACTGCTATCAAAGAAAGTTAAGTATTCCTCACGCCCCTAATATCAGTAAAATCAGTTTTGCCTTCTTTCAGCAACATATCCCGGTCCTTAATTATACAGACAGCCTGCCTCGATTGTCAGAAAAGACCTCCAATCAAGTCTTAGTGCAGATGGATAATACTTCATTCATACGCTTCATTCCACTCGTAACTTTCTGCAACAGATGTAGCAAGACACCGGCATTCAGGCAATTTCCTTAAACGATATACCGTTGAAGTCACCAGATGCCATTCCTATGGATTTCTTCGGGTTTTGCCTACTGAAAAGGCCACTTTGATTACGTCGTGTCACCATTCTCCGGGGCCTGTGGAAAGCCTGTAAGGAGGAGAGGCAGTGAATTTCACTTCTTGTACTTCGTCGTAGGTCTACAATGGAAATTACGCTACAAGACTATTGTCACGACACATTGTGATCACATTGAGGCCAACGTATGGAGGCCCCGTGGATTTACGTAAGCTAGGTGCAACTTCAAAATTCGAGAAATGTACGCAGATTGACCTTCTATATTCTCCTCAAAAGTAAAATTATAAAATACCGTTGCACGATTTGGAACTGCGAAAAATCATTTCAGCTGCTCATGATGTTTCTGAACGACCCAACATGCATAATTATTATGCGGAATAATATGTTAAATAATTTCGAAATTCGCAGCTGAGTGATACATGGTGATGCTTTGTTATCCTTTCCGTTTAACTCTGCCTTAGAATATACAATTATAGAAACCAGAGACGTTAAATAGGGACTAAATGTGAATGTCTTGAAAGAAATGCTAATAAACGGATCATAGGCCTACATATATTTGATAGCGGACCATATAAAATCGTTACAAGGTAACCCTGAGGTCTTGCAATGATGTGGCTCTACAGGCAAACCTAGAGAAATCAAATACACAATAACAAGTCTAAGCACAGAACAAGAAGGAAAAAAGAGACTTAATCAATAAGAACGATATGAAGAAAAAGAGGGATCAAATATAAGTGTTGGAACATATATATAATGCAAGAACGTGATCACAGAAGAAACGCAAATTAGCCTATCACAAAGAAATTTGATTAATATGTTTCAGTTTAGTACAGAAATGGCTAAGCTCGAGACTAATACAAGTCTTGTTCATGGTTTCAACCGCATCCTTGTTTGTACAGATTCGAAGAGTGTTGTTCAAAGCCTCGACAATATGTATTCGAAACATCCGCTCGTGCAAGATATTCTCTGTAAGACACACGCCATCTGCTCTGGCGGTGGTGATGTTGTCTTTTCGTGGATACCAAGTCATGTTGGTATCCATGGCAATGAATTGGCAGACGAAGCTGCTCGTGAGGCCTCTTTAGGAGCTAACATTGATATACATCAAGTCCCATTTCAGGACATGATGATATATTATAAGCAAATTACGCGGAATGAATGGCAGCGACGATGGGATGACGTAGCTGCGAATAAATTGAAAGAAATTAAATTAACAGTTGCTCCATGGAAATCATCTTGCCGAAATAGTAGGCGAGAAGAAGTCCTTTTATGTCGTCTACGTATAGGACACAGTCGCCTAACACACGGATATCTGTTACGACGATTGGATCCACCACGTTGTCATAAATGCAATGTGGTTTTAAGTATTCGTCACGTGCTTTTAGATTGTCCAGGATATAATCATCTCAGACAACGTTATAACATCCCCAATGACATGGCGTCATTGTTAGGGGATGAACCAGGTATGTTGCGGAGAGTTTTTAGTTATGTCCGTGAGACAGGATTATCTCCGTCTCTCTGAGATGATTATGTCACATAGCTGTTATGTTTTATGTAGTATAATTTTATTTTTGTGAAGGCCTATTTACAGCCTTCACATTTTTACCGTTTATGCTAAAGACCATTTACATCTTTAGTTTTTACTACCATTTTATTTTTCTGAAGAGCTTATATCTTCATCTTTTATATGCTTTTATTATTTTAGTTAACAGCTATTTTTAGACGTGACAAAGATAAGGGGCTTCCCCCGTATCGGGACGGGCGTAAGCCATAGTGCTGTTACCGCCCATAAAATTCATTTTACCTTTATCGAGACTAATACAACAAAGGTAAAATTGAATATATTCAAATATTTATTCTGTAGATGCTGCTTTATGGTTCCGATGTAACTATCTTTTCAAATTATTATACCGCGTGTTTAAACATAAGTGTTGAGAAAACGTATACAGGTCGACACGAGTTATAATCAGACAATTGAGTAAACTGCCTAAGGAAGAACTATACAGATTGTTTTATTTGCCCAATATTATAAAAATAATGATATCATGACAAACACAACGCCTATGATGTGAAGGTGATGGGGCAACGACTATCATATTAGATCGTGGTGGTTTTTAAGCCGGTAAGAAAAAAGGCATTGGGAACACAAAGGCATCTATGGTATGAAAATATAAAAGTGTATCCTTGAGAGGTAGATATTCACGATGAAAATCGCTTGATCATGCCCAGAATAGTACCTAATAGTAATCTTTGGATTACAGTGACATTGAACTTGCGTATCCCGTATGACATGAAAAATGAAGACCCGCTCATAGTTTACCTCGTTGTTAGCATGACTGAATACAGAATTGAGACAGATACAGTGTTTATAGGTGTAGAGAAGTTGCTACCTTGCTGAATGACAACATGCGTAGCCTGATTTGTCCGATGCTAAGCTATATTTTATTTTTCTCGTGACCTAGGTTTTGCTTATTATAAATGTGTCTTCGTATTTACATTTGCTTCCTTTCTTATTGTTGATTGTTATACCCATTGTCTCCTCCATTTGCCGTATCGGGTCCGGTATTGCGGAAGTGATTCTCTCAGACTCTTCTGTTGGGGGACGTCATCCCTAAGTTCTCGAGCGTATCCTCAACATTTTTACTGTCAAAAACGATAGAATCTGTGCAAAACTGCACTTACTCCGTCTTTGACTTTACAACCCCCAAGTTGAAAATCCTGGCGGAATCCCTCGGAGACACGTTCGCCTGTTGTTACCCTTTACTTGTGGTTCTAGATACCTTCCAAGAGCTGATTGCACTAATCAACAAAACGTTCACGGTATGCTTGAATTTGTATTAAAGAGCTTCACTTATTCGTAGAATCGCTCTAATATGGATTTAAAATTTTTAACTTTTTGAACATAAGGATTGTGGCACATTATATTTTATAATTATATATTATCTAGTAATTTTATTTGAGTTCGTATTTATGTCTATCAAAATGTACACAAATAAAACAATACTTACAAGGTAAAATCAGAATGTCAGTTCATGACGAATATATGTCATTGCAAGACGCTCTGCTCTTCCTTGTATACGCTCATTATATTTATATATTCTGGATTTTTTGTAAATAGAAACTACGAGCACGTTCATAGTTTCTCGAATTCTTGGCGGCTCCATACTTTCACAGAGCCTTTGGGATGTGTATGTCAGAGTGTGAGGGCTGCAAAATGTCAGTACGTGACGACAACTTTAGCATTAAATAATATATAGTAATCGTATTGATTACGTGTTCTTTCACCAGAAATGTATTCTCCAATATCTACTCTATTAAACTGTGTGATGAAATCGCGGTTTTTGAAATTATAAGAGATGTTATAAGGCAATTAAAGTCGAAAAGTGTATTCTAAATGTCAATACGTGACGCGTGGAAACGTTCTATATTCCAATGCTGAGTTAAACAGTAGTGAAGACAGTGCTTTCGCTTTTAGTACTTTAATAGCAAAATTATACGAGAAGGAACCTTCTATTCCCTCTTATTGTATCCGTCCGTCCGAGTCCAGAAATTAAATCTCAGGAACTACAAGGTGAAAAGATATACGTGAATTTTGGTTTGTAATGGTCATTACTAGGCTAGCTCAGGACCGACATAATCGACTTGATTCGTGCAGTAGTTCCGCATTGCTAAGACATTTTCTAAAAAAAAAAAA
>JAGDQP010007679.1:384-66203 GCA_022664845.1 Lepisma saccharinum | reverse complement strand
GAACTGGAGCATGTTTTGGAGGAAGAATGGTACAACATTCCACACCACGATTCAGGAGCTGTATACGTCCATTCCACGTCGGATCCAAGCTGTTTTGGACGCAAAAGGAGGCCCCACACCATACTAGGTATGATTTTCACACTTTTTCAAACGTTTTAGATTTTTTTGTCCAACCCCTGTATAGGTTATTTGACTCGCGAGACAGCTTACGTCGAGGTACAATGATTTCCAATCTCCACATTTATCTGAATTTCGAGACCAGAGTTTGCTGCTGCTTCTTATTTCAAGTAGCTCCTCCAATTAATATCACAATTCTTGGTCAATATATGGAAATCGGGAGCTTTACCGGGAATTAAACCCTGAACCGCTCGCATTGAAAGTTAGGGTGTTAATAATTTAATATCAACAGTTCTCTTTAAGAATCGGCCAGTTCAGCTGATCCACATATTTTTACAGACAGAAATTTTCTTCATATCAATGAGGACGAATAGTATTCTGTGTGTGGGGCTGCGGGGAGGGGTCGTGGTGGTGGAGTCGCAAAGTGTAGCATTTCTTTTCTTTCTCTTGAATTATAAGACAGCAAGAAATATTTGAAATTACATTTTTAGAAACTAATGGTAACTTTTCATAATATAAGGGAAAACGATAGGGAGAAATAGTATTCCTTAAAGTTCACAGAAAAAAGTTCTTTTTATGGAACAAGAACGTAAAGAAATTATTATTTGTGGATATGGAGGATGAATGTTGATATTTTAAGAGGGTCTTGTTGAAAAAAAAAGTTGTATAAAATTATGAACTTAGCGTCCTATAACTAAACTTCTGAAAGATTTACAAAAGAATTGGTACACTCTTTCTTCATTTCTAGACTGTGGTGAGTCAGAATACGATAGTTGAGACAATTTGAACATAGCATACTAGATGATAAACCTATGCAAACACGACCAAAGCACCATGGTACAGTTTATCAAATCAGAACACACTCAAGGATTTGAAATTGTTTGTGTTCCTTTTGGTACATGATCTGAATCAAAGTGTATGTCAAGGTATATTTAGAAAAACAATGTACATTCAGAAAGTTAACTGGGATTCATAGGTGATTCAGAGAAAGGTTTCATTAACCATGAAAATATTGACAGAAACTGTTTTCATCATAATGAATCACAAGTGTAAAGTTGGTGTGCAAAGACAGGAATAACGTGAATAAATGGAAGAACAAGGCTGGAGTTTAACCAGTGATAATGATCATAATATCTTAGTAAATTCATGTATGCAGATTCGACTCATGTTGTATTCCGTAGTAAAGTTGGTTTCCCAGAATTTTCCTAAGTTTCAAAAGTGAATGGTACTTGGTAAGGCCCTATCCGCTACCTTTCCTCGTAAGAGTGCTCACCGAGAGGTGTTATCCCTTCAGGTTTATGACAATTTTAGGTCTCGTCAAATTTAATTAAATGACTACATAATCGTACTCAACACGGTCACTTAAAATGCAAGTTTGGAGAGAAGTGAGATCAGCTGTGCAGAAGAACTACATGTTGAGAAGTTGAAATGTACTTTGAACAATTTGCAGAATCCGTAGAACACAAATGATTATTAACAGAGCGGCCGTAGCTCAGTTGGTGGTTCTTTAGCTTGTTAATCGGAAGGTCCTGGGAACGATCTTAACGGCCGCCCATCCATACAGAGTTTTTTTTTTTCAGAGTTTTTCCTTAGTCACATCAGATTAAAGTCGAGATGGTACGTTCAAACTAGGCCCCGGAATGAGCCAAATTTTCCTAAAGGCAGGAAATAAATTCAAATTGTAATGATTATGACATTTAGTAATCTGATCTGTCTCCTTATGATTCCCTTACACGAAGATGAATGAAATATTTTTAATGGTCTCTTTTTGTTTTCCTTTCAGTAGTTTCCTCTTCTGTGTCTATCATTTGAATTTGTGCGCTAGTTGTACATAAGGTCTTTGTCGGAAGTTTGAGTTGTAATTTTCGTCTTAATCGATCACATAGCTTCTTAGGACCTGATCTCTATTACAGTGAGGTTCGAACCATGTTCGAGTTTGAATTCAGGGCAGAGAACAAGTGCACAAACTAACATGCGATGCCGCTCGCCCTTTTCCGTAATCCAATTTTCCCTCTATGAATGGTAGCTGGAATAGAGGACTTCCCGGAAAATCCCGGCTTCTAAGTGTTGCTACTTTATTGTGATACTAATCGACGTTTTACAGGATAACTTTAATCCTAACCTGTCTTTTTGTAATTTTCTAATTTCTCCGAAGATGAAAAAGGCCAGAATTTTGTGACCTGTCCGTGAATTTTGCTCTTAATAGCTGTTTCGTAAGTCCATTCACAGTGGTGGCGTCAGATTTTTCTATGGCTGAGCAACAAGTAGACATCAAATATTTTGGTGGACCTTCTTCCAATAAAAAAAATATATTTTAATGAACAATACTATACATTAGTGTCGATAATGTACACTAATTGTATATTCTTAAATTACACAACTTTTTCAATTTATCAATGTACAGCAGAAATGGACTGGTCTGTTTTCGGGTGGGCCATGGCTTACCAAGGCCCAGAGTTGGAGCGCTAATTACAAGAAATAAAAAAATGAATTCGATGATCATAGAGAAAGAGATTCGTGTTTGTAAATTTTAGTTCTATTCTTGGAAATATTTTTACAGTATTATGGCATCCAGATCTTGTGCTTTGCGTTCAGTCTAGTAATTCTACGGACTAAACAATCCTATGAAGGATGTATGATTATGATACTCTTCCGTTTAAATAGTTTTTACTAATTGTTTCAATAGTTTAAAAGAAATTTAATCATAAAACGAACTTTATGTGAACTTCCTTGAGGTGCAGAGCTATTTTCGAAGACATGTCTACATTTCTTGAAAAAAATTAAAAAGAGAAAAGGGGTTCGTTAACACATTGGTTTAGTGATTAACACATTTAAAGTAAAATTCCTTGGCCAGCACTGAGAGAAGTACTACTTGTGTATATGTGTATTTTTAACTGTTGTGAAACTTCTAAGCTTTTTTAAAGTCCATTTAAATGTATTTGTAAGGTGATTCTTTATAGTGTTAGTTCTGTGTAAAATTTATGTAATTAATAATTCTGCTGTGTTTGATGCAGAGTGCAGTCATGCATATGTTAAAGACATTTTTTTTAACTTATTCGAGGAGGCTTATCGCCATATTTAATGAAATAGTAAACCTATGTACTGTGCATGTTCGTATCACTACAGAAGCATTTTTGCTTAGATATTGTAACAGGCAGATAACTTCAGCCAGTATTATATGTGCTTGCAAATTAGCGATCGGGTAGGTTAGTATCGCACTTAAACCGACCATTCCAGCAGAATATTTATCGGCTTTGTCGTAGAGTTCCAGAAGGCGATTTTATCCAGAATAGAAAACCTGTTGCTTGCTTCCCCACACATTCTCATGGATGTCCTTCCCGAGGAGCGGTGCACCTCAAATATAAGACGGGCTTGGTGGATAGCTGATACTGAAGCTGAAAAATAGAACATTATGAATGACAGAATTGTCTGAAAATGGAACGTTGTACTGCACCTGATTATTTTGTGGATATTTTCCACGGTGGCTCAATGGTAGAGCGCTCACCTCTGGCGCTCGGGGTCGTCAGTTCGATCCCTGGTTGTGCCATGTGAGCTTTAAGGTGGACAAACACCGTGTGCGTGGATTTTCTCGGGATTCTCCCGTTTTCTTCCACTTCCTTCATTCCACCAATCTTTCCATCATCCATCCAGCCTGAGCTAATATAATTCAAATTCCAGAAACGTGTTTTGTTACATATGACATCAAGTCTGGAAACATATGTATATAAAAGAAACTGAAGCAAAAACAAAACAACCTTCTTCCTAAAGGAGTTTTCTAAAACTCTTGGAAGTAGTATTCAATTACATCTAAGGCCGATACAGCCTGGATCAGTTCATAGAAAACCGTTAGAGATACAGCAAAAGTTACATGACTTCTGTATAAGAATTTTACGTGAAGAGAGAGTAAAATTTATCTTATGTATTTAACGTTTCATCGCTTTACTAGATATATTTTCAAGAAGACAAACGTAAAATGAATCGCCAAAGGCGAAAGAAAGTAGAAAATATACCCAGCAGAGTGCAAGAGCAATATATATGTTTGAGAGTGCGTTAATGTACACTGTCGTATAATTTAGTGATCAGAGAGAATGAAAATATGAACAAAACAGCAATTTTTATTTTTTTGATGTAATTTTGTACTGAACTCCTTCGCTCGATGACGTGTATGGGACTTTCTCGTGCCGGAAAAGTGTTGTCCCACGGTCAGCGCAGTGACGGAAGGAGATTCAATTTCTCCAAAACTATATTCAGCGGTCCTGGAGGGAGTGCTCGAAAATTTAAACTGGGATGAAGTTGGAATAAAAATCAATGGCTATTACCTTAATCACCTACGATTCGCTGATGTTACAGTCCTGTTTGCTTCAAGGGCAGAAGAACTACAAACCAGAATGGAAGAGCTGTGTAATGAGAGTTCGAAAATAGGACTTAAATTGAAAACAACAATAAGGTACAAGCAGCTTTCTGAAAATTAGGAAATAAAGATTAACGGAGAGACAATAGGCATAGTTGATGAGTATGTTTACCTAGGGCAGCTCAAAACATCGAATGTCAAGTTGACTTGCGAAATAAATAGGATATGTAAAATGGCGTGGAGTTCGTTTGGAAGACTACACTATTTTCAAAAGCAAACTACCAGTGTGTCTGAAGCGTAAAGTTTATATCAATGTGTCTTACTGTAATGATGTACGTCTGTGAAACTTGAACATTGAATGCGCAAACAACTCAAAGATTAAGTCACACAAAGAGCAATGGAGAAATGCATGCTAGGAACAACTAGGAGCGATAGGTAGACAAATGAACGGATTCGCGCACAAACAAAGGTAGAAGACATAATCCAGACTGTGAAAAAGATGAAGTGGGGATGGGCTGGTCATATAAAGCTAGACGAACGGATGGAAGATGGACAACGAATGTACTACATTGGATTTCCAGAGAGAAAAAACGACCGAGACGACGTCCAAATGCAAGATGGGTAGATGAAATCAAGCGTTTTTCAGGAGCTCTAGGATGAGGATAGCAGGAGACCGATATATGTGAAAAGAAAAGGGAGCAGTGGATAGAAAACAGTTTAATATGATGATGATGATGATGACCAGAGGCGGATTTGCTAGCGCATGATATATCATGGAAGTATTTTCTCAGTAACGATACTCCAATGTTGATTTCATTTTTAAAGTGTAAATTTGTCAGGCAAGAGAACATAAAAGTCATTGAACTAGCTATATGTTTGGACTGCGGTGACTCAGTGGTAGAGCGCTTTCCGGTTCGATCCCGGCTCTGTGCCATGTGGACTTGTAGTGGACAAACACCATGTGTGTGAGTTCCTCCGTCTCTGTCATCCCGTTTGACCCTGAGCTGAGCCAAAATTGCCTAAAGACCTTAAACAAAATAAAAAATTAGCTCTAAGCCATTGTAATTAAGAAATCCTTAGTAGTCAATAATAAAGAAGATACTCACTGTATTATGTATTTTGTTAAAGTAACATTGCATTGTCATGTTTTGCATATATATATATATATATATAATATAATATAAACAAGCGAGTTTGTAACATCGTACTGAACAACTTCTGCAGAAGTAAGCTTTGTTTTATAATAATCAACAGTACTTTATATATTTGTTTTTCAAATTTAGATTTTAATACAAAAATTGATAATTTAACCGTTTTGAAGACAGGCTTTAATCAAAATTCCATGAAACGCAGTCAACAGCGTTTTTATTATTGTTTCGTACTGCTAATGGTAAGCTGACTCCAACAAGGAAATCAGTTTGCAAGTGGCTAAACCTGGTTGTTGACTTTTCGTAAGATTTTTAACTCAAAGATTGCTCTCTCTGAACTGGTATAATTGTCGTTTTCCAACAGTTTGAGCACAAGGAACCCGGATGTTAAAACAGTACGGCCTTGTAACCATCTTGAATAAAGAAAACACGAGATTTCTGACAATGCTAATGAAACTTTCGGAAGTATACCACCTCCTTTAGACAGTCCTACTCAACTTTAAGTAGTAGTACAATCTGAAGAAGAAGGTGGTATACTTCCGAAACTGTTATGCATTAGTTTCTTTTGTAGTTATTAAAGTACCAGCCTTGTCAGAATTTTTTTTCCTTTAAAAAAGAACCCTTAAACAAACCTCACTTCTGTCTGTATATCAATTAGTTTTATCACAATGTTTTTTTTTTTTTTTTTTTAAGTGATATTTCTTTAAATGAAAACCGTTGTGCTCTAAATTCGTGATACTTCAACTTTTGTGTTCTTTACAGACATCCCAGAGTGGAATCACAGTAAATATCGGCTCTATAGCAAGTCTAGCCCCCGTCGGACCACTTCAGTTGAATCCTACTGAAGAGAGTAAGGCAGGAAAGGTAAAAGAGAAATCTAGGACGGTTACCCAACTATCGGAAGGTCGCTCGCTGTCCGTTCAAGGAAAGAGAAATCGAGTAGGAGGCTCTCTGGCATCTTTGTCCTCGCTGCTGAATTCTGGGAGTAAACTGGTTGCTTCTACATCCAATGTTGTGCTTGCCTCTTCCATCACCCAGGCTGGTGGACAAATCAAATGTAAGTTACCTTTGATACCATAACGAAGAAATAAGTACGTTAAAAAACAAAAACTTCTTTTTTTTTTTTATTGTAAGTGAAGACGTGATCTAAAGAACTCGAAAAGACAAACAAACTGTTAAGTTCAAAGAAGTGTTTTTGTAATTTTTTATTTCGTTTCTTCCACGACGAGAATGAATTACTTTCGTTCATTATTTTTTGTTTGTGCCATAGTTATTTTTTTCACTTTCATTTGTCAGTGTTCTTTTGTAAAATTTGCAAATATTCTTTTTATTTTGTATTAGCATTTCCATTTTGAGAAAAAAGTACATTACTTTTGTTTCTTATTTCTACAGAAGACTCGTTTATTTTATATTGCATGTATACCTTTTTAGAGTAATTTATGCTGTGATTTCTAGTTCTTGGTTTTGTCCACTATTAAAAAATAAACAAAAAATTCTAAAATATTACATCCGCCTCACAGTAACGTGTAGTTTCTTCCTTCGCACGAATAAAAGGGAGACATAGTCTTCGAGGTATTGACGTCGTTGCTTTGGTGTTTCCATCCAGGCATATTCAAAGGTTCTTCATTGTTGAGTCTGTTTGCAAGGTGTTGAGTAGCACATAAGTGCTCAATAGGGTTCAAATACAGTGAACGCGGGGGTCAATGAAGTGTTGACTGAACCAGCAGTGCACAATGTAGGATTGTGTTACCATGGTGGACGAACCATTCCCACTGGACAGCATGCGTAAAGGGGTGAAAATGATCAGCAGTGAGATCTGTGAAAGTCGCACTTGTCAAGACAAAACTCCAGTTTCATTAGTGGTCGTTGCGATCTGCAACAGAACGTACACCATATCATTACAGAGCCACTACCTGCTTGCTCCATATATGGACTTGCCTTTTTCCTCGAAAGAGCTGGAAACTCAGTTCTTTAGACCAGGTGACATGACACCAGTCATCCACTGGCAAATGTGGACTTCGCTGATCCAGCTGAAGTGCATTATCCGATGCCGGTGTGTTAACAGAGGTACGTGTTGGTTGACTACTACTATTTTTACAATGAAATGCAATGTACGCTGTAAAATATATTGGCTTATTGGTAGAGAGGTACTAGCATTGGATGGGGCTGTAATTTGACACAATGTTCTACGTTGGATGGTTACTATCCTTCTCAGTCGTCGAAGATTCCGTTTTTGCAACACCTCTGTGATATCTCATACTGTTGAGGAGCCTCTTATGTTTATCTGGAATTCTCATATTCGTGATACATTTTTGCTGCTGTTGCTGGAGAAAATCCAGAGATGTTGGCCACATGAGTGATAAGATGTCTTGTTCTGGCGATTTTAGTTTGTCTGCCGTGAAACAGATAAATCCATTCCAAAACATTAAAAAAAAAAAAAAAAAAAACTTATCATAGAGCGTGGTCACTTTTTTTTTTTTTTTTTTTTTTTTAGAAAACATATTCTCCCAGCCCTGGTCCCATGCCTAAGGACCCACTCCCTCCCCAAGTGCAACCCATTGTCATAGTTAGGTTAACCCTACAGTACCATACTCATGAAACTTCTAACACTACCAGTTTCCTTCACATCTGTTAACATTGATTCAGAAGATACCTTAAGTTACAGCAATTTAACCAGCAGACGCAGTGTTTCACCTTCTGTTATTTACTATGTCAGTCTTAACCCCTTCACCAATCACGAACTTGGCTCCACTGTTTCACCTTTATAGAAGTCTAACACACGTTAAGTACCAGTGCCTTTTCTTTTCCTTGTTTTCTCAAGCTTTATTGCACTTCTATTCTTCTTACGACAAACCTTTAGGCGTTTTCTTCTGCGATCATGAGAGCAGAATTAGCTCTCGAAACGTTAGAAGTGAGAGTTAATTTGATCATTTGAAGGCTACTTATCAACCAGGTCCCAATTTTCGAGAACCCTGAATTAAGTGATAATATTGTAAATGGGATTATACCTCATCTGCAAGGCATTAGTGCATTTCACCAGGATGACCTGTGTATTCAGTTTTACGCATACTACAAAACAGAAGACAATGCACGTATTTCAAACTTGTGTGCTTATTATTCATATAGTACCACCTTAGCGGGTGTAATGAAACCAGGTTACACCTAAGGCGTTTAGGTTTCATTAAACACCACCCAGTTTTCCAACACACACACTTCTGAGCACGTGATATCTCTATTCCAGCCTACAAACAAGTATGCATTGAATTACCAAGCGATGTTTGACGTGACATTCTATACGCTAATATAGCTTATTTAAAACAATAGGTACGTTTTCCCAAATATAGAAAAAAATGAATCGGAAGACGAGAATTAAGATAAAATGAATGAAAAAGTTTATTTTCTATCTAACAAAAAAAACATTCCAAAAACTTGAAACAAGTTTTTCTTGTGAAAGACACATCCAGAATAAACAAAAAAACTCACGTAATTTAACTTTGGATAAATGAATTCATCACGGGATCGTAACTGAAAAAACACATCAAAACTTAAATCCCGCACATCTTTGCGCTCACAGAAAATTACGTAACAGAACTTCCTCAAAATATTCTTTTTAGATGAAAACAAATTAACACATGTGAGCTTCAATCCATTACACATCAAAAGGCATTCTATAACTGAGAGCAAAAGATTTCGTACTCTTTCTTCACAAAAATTCACAACTCGTGAACGCATAGAATAAACCTATTTTGACAGTAATTATTACTCACCTTCTTACAGCTAACAAAATCGTAGTTTGGGCTCATGTGAGAACTTTACTTTTCAAGAGCTTAATACCGCCCCTCCAGAAAAGTTTTGCCATAAATGAAAGATCAGAATGACTGCCTCATAGAAAAAAAGAAAAAAAAAAGCAATAAAAATAATTCCACAAGAATTGCAGATATTCTTATCTCACCGGCACAGAAGGAAAACACACACCTTCTTTCCACATAGAAACTACTCACATGCACCTCTCACTTCGATTTAATAAATTCACAAACCACACTATGAAAATCGACGTGCCACGTACCTGCGATTTCACACAACTGAAGCACAAAGCTTCAAGCCACATGGACAGTCATGTTCAAATATCAATAGCCTATCAGAGACAGTCATGCTCCTAGCGAACTAATCAAACAATCCGAAGACCCCCTACAGGCAATAAATGAGGTACCATCTAGGAGACAATTCTCCAAGTATCATCCTCCGAGCCACAAGCATCACTCAGAGCCAAGCATCATCATCCGAGCCATAAATACATCTTATGATTTTGAACTCTCACACGGGGACTAACTTATACATCAATTCACAAGGTGTTAGTCTGAAAGGATTTCATTTTTAACAATTGCAGAAAAAAAGTTCTAAATTAAATCTCCACATGAAGAGCCTTTGTATTTGATTCCAGTAGGGTTACGCTGGTTGAACTGAGGCCCAAATTAAACATTATGTGTACAGAATTTGGTGCAACCGGAGTCCATGAGATTATTGCTAGCCAGTGACCTATATTGCTGTGAATTTTCCAACTTAGATTTACAGTTAAGATCTAAGATGATTCAACATTAAATAGTACTTTCTTTAAAATCGGTTGCTAAAATTCGGAGAAAGTGTCTTTAAGTTTGTGTTTACAGTAAAACTCTTTAGTTTTCTGCTCTCAATAATTGATCACTTCGACTTTCAATCTCATACATTGGACTCGTTGGAATTGCTTCTCCGAGTTTTGGACTTCAACATAAAGTTGTATTTTCTTGACAAATAGAAATAGCAAAAAATGACAAATTAACACTATCTGTACACGCTCTGCACATTAATACAATAAAAAAATTATCTTATTCATATTTTTCTTAGTCTGAACAGAAAGAAGAAGAAATCAAGATTATCCTCAATCATGGAAAGCGATGCAGGAAATTAAAGCAAAATTCCTTTTCGCAAGGTTATTTTGTACATATTGTAGAGAGCGTATGATCTCAATTGCAGTTAAATGAATATTACTATTAAATTCATCGTCCATAATTTGTTTTGTATGCAGAGAGCTTTTCTGTTCCACGCAAGTGCCTCTGTCGTTAGTGGATATACAAGTCAAAATCGTACGTTCAGCGCTTACAGTGCATCAGTAGCTAATGATAGTCTTAAAAACTCCTTTTACAAGCTGTTGGTAAGGGTAGTAATCGGATCCCAATCCTTCCTAAATTTCTCTAATTATTTGCCCTAAATGAGTACTTGTGAGACGTGTAAATGTATCATGTATATTTCATGCGGAGCCGATGCTTACAACAGTTTATCCCCTCCCCCTTCTCCTTTTCTTCCACTTGAAGTTGCATTTTCCAGATTCAATCTCATTAAACTAACTCTATGGCTTATAGAACTCGCAAGTTTATCGCCGCAGTAACAAACGTTCGCCATTGGATCCTATCTCATTAAACGGTGAAGTTAATATATTTCCGAGATATCAGGGTTGAAAATACATTTCATGAAAACCTGAAACAATCTCATAACCAAATAATTACAAAAAATAAAAATTAGTCTCTATAAGAGATTATCGTTGTCTATAAACATATTTGGAGGATAAACTTCCTTAAGAAAATTGAGAGTTAGGTAGAAAAATATGACGGATCTCGATTAAACATAGTATAACAACCAAGATTACTTTTCTCACAAATAATAGCTTTGATGACTAGTACTTGTGTGTCCGATCTCTATTTTTATACATATATTTAACATGTGTAAAGATAATTGTTAATATGAAATTATAACGGCTGAGTGGGACATAATAAATAGTCCACCTGCTAGATTGCCTAAGTGGTTTTCACAAACGTGACTACATCCAATGTGACATGTGAACATTACCTAATGGAAGTAGTGGATATATTGGAGTACTCATGTTTAATGAAGTTGTATGAATCAGTTCATTGTGTTATTTGTATGTCGCTATAGCAGTATTACTTATTTATGTGTGATACGAGAAGTAGTTGCAATAACAAAATAGCAGCCAGGAGTGAAGTACGTAGAGAAAATTCATTCAGCGGTGGTGACTATCTGTATTTGTTGAAAACAAGAATCACAGGACTGACTTAATTAGAAGAGTGTAAATGTACTAAACTTCAGGAGGAGATACTATAGGTTGGCGGAAGAGGAAAAGAGAATACTAACTGAAGGAGGAAAAGCGAAAGAATATTATATTTCCAATGGATCTTTGAAAGGTATAGTTTTCATCCACTTCTTTCTTGCGTCTTGTTAACAGTATTTTTACACATCTTGTTTCGTTTGTAGCTACCTGTCCGTATAACTTCTCTTTAATTTGTATTATACTTGAAACGTGTTGCAGGATTGCAAGGCATATATTCTAAGCACAGTGTTGTTCACGAAAGATAGTACAGTATTAATACAGAAAGGAAATAACGTCTGAAAATAGAACGTTTCGAGACTTCACTTTGACTTCTTTTCAATTGTTGATTAAAAGATGTGCATATATACATATTTGCGTATTGAATACACGGGCTGTTTAATCATATCGCATTATATTCGTGTTTTTGCCTCCAAGTGGTGCGAAACGTATATTATTATACGTTCGTATTGTATAATAGAAGTGAAAAAGCTGATGTGAGATTTAAACTAGGCGCGGTGACTATATTGAATTTGATAAGTTACTAGTTTGTTTGTTTAGCCTCTTCTATTTTTTTTTTCGTAATCCAATAAAGCATCTAAGAATTGAGACCATGTTTCGTATACATTGCCGCGATCCGTATTTAGAAGAGAATATTTTATATGATAAAGCATATGTCTCTTTCCGGTTGCTATATAGAACTGATCTGTGGATGATACGAGATGAAATTATATAATGATAGTTGTTTGTAAGTGGTTGGATAAATTTCATTCTTTGAGTCTGTGTATTGTGTTTCCCAACAGTAGATGTAAACAAAGAAATTATTTTTATTACAAGATTGACATGAAACAGTGAGAAGTTCCATCATCAAAATAAATATAAATTGACCCACAAAATAAAACGTTGTACGTAAAATTACTGATATACCTCAATATCACAGAATTTAAAACATATCTTTACTCAGTATATCCACCGAAAAATACAGAACATTCATTCACAGAGCTCAAAGTAATTTCAGAGACCACCCAGATTTTCGGGTGTAAATGTGGTTCCTTATGAATGTGGAAATACTTGCTTAGATATCACCAGATGATGTCCCAAGACAAGAGTTAAGAAACATATTAGGTAAGCCGAAACCTCCAACCCAATGTCAGGTTTATTCAAATACTTACAAAACACCAAAAATAACATTATTTTGTCTCGTATCATCGATAGATCAGATTCATACAACGACCGAACTGTCAAGAGACCTACTTTATCATATTTAAAAAGTCCTCTTCTAAGTATGGAAAGGGCAATTTAAATAATACATAGTTTCGTTTCTTAAGATACTTTATTGGAACACAACAATAAAAGAAAAACACAACGAACTAGTAATTCATCAAATCAAAATAATTACCTTCGTGGCAACTTATTATTGTATCTATCCTCTTTCTCTCTCTCACTTTACGTATCAAAATTAAATTATTGAAGACGATCTTAAGTGTCCAGTTCACTTGGTCCATTTCAAACAAAACATGCATTCCTTGACGTGGACGTTACCAGGGGACCAGATTCTCCAATTTGCGCAGACACAATTGTACAATACAATTGTTTGGTGTGCGTTTCGATTTTGCTGTGATCCATACCCTATTTTCTACTACAAACACATCCACACACCATCTCTGAAAAGAAGCCGAGGGTTTGAGAGGAGAACTGAAACCCGGTCTAAACCAGTATTAACTTCTTTTTTTCGTTTGTTCCCTTCCTCCACCCCTGATCTATTTTTATATTGGGTGCTTGAATTAATTCTCGCTGTTTTTGCCACATAAACTCATATTTATTGCCACAGAACGGTAAATGGCATTCTAGTTAAATAGTGCCCGTTGGAAGCTACAACCTGTTCCCACCTTAGAGGTAACAAATGGATTCCACGATAAACAAAATTGCAGGGTCTTTCGAGGTGATCAAGCCATTTTTGGATATCTGCGAAAGAACAGAAGTGTTGCTCAGAAAGGCCATGCTGTATCGGCAGAAACATGGTAATCTGACGGAGCAATGTCCGGGGAACATAAAATATCCCATCCAAATTCTGTCAAGATGTCCTTGAGGGGTTTGGAGACATGCGGTCTACCGTTGTGATGGAGCAGAATAACGCTGTCATTTCTCGTGGCTTATTGAGGGCGTTTGTCCGTGGGTGAATGTTTCCAATAGAGTAATTGTCGTCGGTATCGTTTAACATCGATCGTTTCACCTGGTTGCAATAGTTCAAAATGCACAACACCGGCTTCATCCCACTGAATGCACAACATCAACTTCTTTCCATGATTATCCGGTTTTGGCCTTGAAGTTGATGGTTCGTCGGGAGGCACCCATGACTTCCTGCGCTTACGTTTGTCGTAACGAATCCATTTTTCATCGCTAGTCACTATTCGATGCAAAAACTACTTCCGTTTTTTTGTCTTTGCAGCAGCACAAATGGTTGAACGTTTCGCAGTGTCTCCCTTCCGCAATTCATCGAGGACCCAGTTGCCGCTTTTGTGGATCATTCCCACTGTTTTTTAACGTTTGATAACAATTGACTCATCGACATGTAGTGCTTTCGACAACTGTTTGAGCGTCTGACAAGATTCCTCTTCCAGTAATGCCTCCAATTCACGGTCTTCAAACTTTTTCGGTCGACCAAGGCGCTCTTTGTCCTTCATGTCAAAATCGTTGTCTTTGAAGCGTCGAAACCAATCGCAGCAAGTTGTTATCGATAGACCATGCTTTTCACAGGCAAATGATGACTTTCAGCAGCAGATTTTCTGAGTTGGTACTCACTTCGATCGCGTATTCCACACTGCTTCTCACAACCTACTGCCGATACTTGCATGCACAGCAATAGTCACTTATGGCCCGATTGACCTTGCACAATTGCTGCTCTTTATTTGGCAACAGCGAGAATTAATTCAGGAGCCCAATATAATTATTTCCCGTTTTCTCTAATTCCGTTTCCTTTCCTGATTATCTCTTTTTGTGGTTGAGTCTTGGATTCTTTCTCTTATCAGTCATTCTAACATGACTGATTCCTTCGTCCTACTACCGAAGATGAGGAACCAACTCGACATAACTAGTGACTTTTATAATGTTAAGTGTTAATTAATGCAGCGAATTCTCTCAGGAAACAACATAAATGCTAATTCGTTTTCTCTTTATATATGTAAATTTTACCTTTTATATTGTCTATCCGACCTGTTCGTATTTGCACTTCTGAAACGTGTAATTTCACGTGACGTGGAGGCGGAAACACATAAGTAACGAGTGTAATTTGATATTGTTTTCTGTAGTTAACAGTAGAAGAAGAAATCAACGAAGTACCAAAGTCGTCTATATGTTATAATGGATGACTCAAAAGAACGGAAATTAATGAGAGAGATTAGAGACATTTATTGAAGCCAGTGAATAGTACAGATTATACCATTGTTTCTTGAAGATAACATCAGACAAATGACCACTTTCTTTGCAGAGACCATGTCAACATACCGAACAATGGTCAATAGCCCATCGTTATCTTCAGAGGAGTAGGGGCTTATAACGCCTTTCGATGACAAAATAGATTCCTCAAAATTACGGACCCATGCGTTAATTGTATGTGCCGATGGAACACGACCATGCCGTTTAGTCCTGAAATGACGCCGACATTTTCTACGCGCGGCCTCCACGCTGTCATTCTTGTAATGTTTTGACCACAATGACATTGCACACTACCCCACTGCCCCATGATTACTAAGTGGTAAGATCTTACGAGCAGTCATGTTGTATGCCAACCTCGTAGTGTTGCCAGGACACGATTCAAAATTTCTCGTTCTTTTGAGTCACCTTGTATATTAAAATAGATTATGGCAAGGTACAGTGAGCATTTAGTGCAGTATATACTAAAGGATGTACTTTTGTCAGAATACATACATTCGTGCGAGCTGTGCTTCTATTTACACTTTTAAGGATGAAAATGCGTGCCACAGTCTCGACCGTTGCTCGTACATCCACAAGAATCTAGTGTAACGTTACATGATTTTTTCTGCTACACCTAAATTATTTCTAAACTATCTGAGAGGATTCAAACATGGTGTGAATAAATATTTTTCTTTAAATTCTTTTGATCTGGCTTGTGTATGTTTGATACGAGTTCTTTGCGAAAGTGGTTGCTTCTTTAGTGTTTTTTTTATAAAGTAGGCGTTGTTTCCTAATGATTTAGCATTGAAGTTACTAGTAAAAAATGGTGTACACTACTGCTATCAGTAATTATTGTTTGGCGAAATCTGTGAATAAGTCTTCAGTCTTTTTACAATTTGAAGATCGCTACTGATTTCCTTACAGTTGTCTCAGAAAGGTAAATAAGGAAACAAAGGATGTGCGAAAGCATCGTGATTGGTCCAGCAGTCCACATGAAAGATATATATTTTTTTTAATTGACTCAGGAAACGACACACTTTAAATTGCTCTATCTAGATATCTGAAAACAACGTGATATTTTATTAAGTACATAAGATATTTAGTCATTAAAAATGCATTTGTAAGCATTCTCTAGAAATGAAAATACGAATTTTTGATAAACGTATAGGACAGCCTTGAGAACAAAGGAAAGTACAACAAAAGATCAAAATTTAAGGCGAGAAAGTAGGACAGATGGGTAGCTTTAAGATAGAATGGTACATGACAAGACTGTAAAATGAGATGAAGAATAGAATATCGAAGGCGAAAAGACATTTGCGAAAAATGAAACCTGTCATAGGGCTAGTGAGCAAAGAGTTAGAAAGGAAATTGGCGTAGGATGGAGTGGAAACATGGACTCAACGAACGAGCAATGAAAGAATAGTGATAATTTGAGAACTACGTTCCGTTGAGTGCTTGTATAATCCCAGACTAATAAATGTTATTTCATATGTGTTGTCCAGTTTGTGGTAAGCGTGTTATATACTTACCGTGATAAATACACGCTAGTATTTGATTGCATTTGAAAAATAAATTATAAAGTGTGTTTCAGAAAAACATTACAACTTTGCAAAAATATGTATCACATAAGTAATGGACATAAGTAATTTGAATTGTTCTTACGTATAGTACCAAGGCCACAAAAGTGGACGCAACATACGCCATTGCTACTACATTCGAAAATTTTTATGCAACATTGATTTGTTTGGCCAGTGTTGCGAAAACGTTTATAAAGTGTATAAATTATTCTTCCAATATTTTACAGATGTACGTGAATTTTACACCGCGTACAATACAGTGAGATAGATATTTCTGGACTGTAATTTTCTTTATTCGGACCAGGTTTCAAGTCAATCTAAACACCCACAACTGCAGGATTTCTAGTAGCAAAAATCTACATGTCTACCTGAAATATTTTAGTGATAGTCCGAATTTGATGTAAAGTGACCTCATTCAGTACATTACGTTATTAACAGCGCACGTTTACTTTCGAATTACAAACTTCACCTCAGCTACCTTAAGAAACATCATTTAATATAATCGCAACATGAAAATAATTCCTGTTATTGAACATTTAACTTGACGAATTAATATTGTAGTTTAAAAAATATCTGACAATAAGAAAAACTAAGGTACTCTCAACATTTTCTCTTTAAAACCAGTAATTTGAACTACATTGTGAATGTCAGGTAAACTTAGATGGCGCAGCTTTGTAACCTTACAATACAATAAAATCTGTTATTTGTGCTGGTAGCTCTGCTTTCTTTAAAGATGTACGGCCGAAAGGGAAGGATTAAATTTTCTTTTATATTTATTACGTTGAACAAGTCCGAACTACAAATTCGACATAATATTATGTCAGATAGCCATACGTTACGTGTATCGGAGCTTGATCATTATTCTTGGTGCATCTACAATTGACAGTTCAGAGCTATCAAATATATTTAACTTGAGCATTAATTAAATATTTATGAGTATAGATAGTAAATACTCTTGATTTAAAATGTGTTGAATAGCATATCAATCGAACCGCTTAACATGAAACAATGGCGCAGATTTATAACCAGCTTACTATATTAAAATGGTTGGTATGCCGAAGTATGGATTTTAAAGTTATTTATCGTACATGTAACATGTAAACGCCATACTAATAACGAGAAGATGACGTTTCTATTCAAACCTGAAGAGTTACGACAAGAGTGAAGAAAACCACACACAGGCTGAAAATAAGAGCATAATTACGTAGGAACGTAGAGAAATTACTGAAAAGGTTTGGAGTATCTTGATATATAATTACCGTAAAAGTAGATAATATTTTCGAAACAAAATATTGTTACAAGACTCCTGAAATGTACTAAATCAAATGCAAATACAATATTGACCATATACGAAAATTGATTAGAATATAAATATCAAATTGAAGAAACATACAAAGAATGGAGCCAGAGTCAGAAGTATGGAAATTTTTGTCTGCACTGACCATAAAATCTTGGACAAAAATACTTCAATACGATGTATCAGAACAATATTGTGTGGGAATCAGAATATTGAACGAAAATTAAACCTAAATATGGATAATGACAATATATCAAAGAAATTGTTTAATATAACAAGAGAAGAAAACAAAGGTAAATGTTACCAAAGTTGTTTTGGCAATCTTGTTCCTCAGTTGTGACGTTAAATATCTGTAAGTAGTTGATAGAAAAATAACATGACTAAGGCAGTCATGGTTCACGACATTGTTTTGCAACGCATTGTAACATTATTGGAAATAGGAAGGATTATGAAGAGCAAATAAAATTAATTTATCCATCTTCTTACGCCGACTCAGAATAAAGGAATAGTTTATTCAAGGTCGGCAAATAAATTAAATTAGGGAGAACGTTTCTACACTGCTGCCCTCTAGCGATCAACTGACAGACGGAAAGACTAGTATGTGGGGAAAAAGTAGAACAAATGAAAATAATAAATCTGTTCTTTCTTCTCCCTGTATTTCAAACAAAAGTGTCCGTTAGTTCGAAGGAAAGCAAAAAGAGAAATGAAACGATTTGATATATTTTCTTTCTCTTCCTTTCTTTAGAAATCATTAAGTAAATTAAATATATAGTTTGCATTTAAATTGGTGTAAAATATATTAAGGGCATATTTCCACTGAAAAAAATAAAAATAATTATGGGGTCAAAATCCGCCTGGGTTTCAAGATTTAGTGTGTCCAACTTGTAGCCCGAAGTCGACGGAATGGGAATACTGAAATGGCCTCATGATATATATTGGATACAGATACGTACAATTACGTGGCAGATCCATCATCTTTCCGTAACCCATTTTTGACCAGGAAGATGAGGAAATAAAATTTGCTGCTTCCTTGCTTGTGTAAGAAAATAATATAGAAACGTAAGAAGAAAATGTACGGAAAGTGGGAATTCGTCTTTATTTTTCGAGAAACTGAACAACTGGAACGGTAGACGTAAATCTGTACAAAGGTTCGAAGAAAAGACTAGATCTACCAGGTGTATGCATAAGTAGTTTCCGGTTTACCTAAGAGATGGCGCCAGCGAAAAGTACGCAGCGTATTCATTTGACACATACGTTATTTTGTTCGTCTGACATTAAACTACAAACACACACAAGTTGAGTCCGCCAAACACTAGCGTCTTTGTTGTATCGTTCAGTGATCATGTCGAAGTTCGTGCCTGAAAAAGAACATTTGCGGCACGCATTGCTTTTCTTATTTAATCAAAAGAAAAAGGCTGTTGAAAGTCATCGTGTGCTGGTAGAAACATATGGTGAACACGCTCCATCGATTAGAACATGTGAGACATGGTTTCGACAATTTAAAAGTGTGATTTCAATGTGAAAGACAGTGCGCGCTCTGGTAGACCACAAAAGTGCGAAAACGAGCAATTGCAGGTGTTATAAGAGGATGACCCAACTCAAACTCAACAGCAATTGGCAAAAGCATTAAATGTGTCACAAGAAACAATCAGCAGACGTTTTCGAGCAATGGGGAAGATCAAGAAACTGTGTAAATGGGTCCCACACGATTTGAATGAACGTCAAATGGAAAATCGCAAAGTCACTTGTGAAATGCTTCTTGAACGCCACGATAGAAAATCCTTTTTGTATCGAATTGTGACGGGTGACGAAAAATGGATTTATTTTGAAAACCCGAAACGAAAAAAATCGTGGCTTTCACCTGGCGAAGCCGGTCCTTCAACACCAAGGCCAAATCGCTTCGGCAAGAAGACCATGCTTTGTGTCTGGTGGGACCAGAGCGGTATTGTGTATTAAGAACTTTTGAAGCCCGGCGAAACCGTTAATGCACAACGCTATCGCCAACAAATAATTAATTTAAATCACGCATTGATCGAAAGACGACCGGAATGGGCCCGAAGACATTTCAAAGTGATTGTGTTACACGACAATGCGCCGTCTCACTCAGCAAAACCAGTGAAAGACACCTTGAAATCGCTTGGATAGGACTCCTTCCGCACCCGCCGTACTCCGCAGACTTGGCGCCATCTGACTATTACCTCTTCGCATCAATGGGGCACACGCTCGCAGAGCAGCACTTCAGCAATTTCGAAGACGTTGGAAAATGGTTCGACGAATGGTTTGCCGCAAAAGAAAGCAGTTTTTTTGGCATGGTATGCATCAATTGCCTGAAAGATGGTCGAAATGTGTAGAAGCCGATGGCCAATATTTTGAATAAAACAAAATTAATTTCCCTTGAAAATTACGTATTTTCTTTACCACAAAAACCGGCAAAAACTTATGCATACACCTGGTATGGAGAAAGAGATTGAAGTATTTTTTTCAAATACGGAGAAACAAAGTGAGGATTATGCAGCACAAGAAACAATTAAATTTCGAGGGAAAGGAAAAAAAAACACATTAAAAGATGTGGAATACAAAAGGAACGGAGAAAATAGAAAAGAAAATGAAGGAACAGATAGTTTAAAGACTAGGAGAGTTCCCAAATGTGGAAAAGAATGGCAAAAACGTGTGGATAGGAGAAAGTAATAAACAAGCGCTTGAGAGGAAAGATTAGAAACGAAACTATCTTGACATTACAACAGAATATCATTTATTTTTTGTCGGAGGAATTATGGACGGAGTTATTTTATGGTCGTTTAACCATGGAAACCCCTCTACTTAGTTGTTTTCTTACAGAGGGAAGATATGGCAACATTATTACCTATGCACCAATCTTGGATCAAGTCCAAACTTCATTTAAGATACCCGTCATACCTTATCCTTTCTTCTTTTGTCTGCTATGTTGAATTTGTAATCTTATTTTTGCACCCGTGTTTCTTTCTCATTCAATTCCTTCATCCTTTTTTTCTGTATAGTTTTTAAGGAAACCGAAGCTAATCATAAATATAAGAGAACTATTGAGATACGTGGTTATGGTGGTTATCAGGAATTCGCCCAGTTAAGAAAGTTACAAACTTAAATTACTGCTTCAACGAGATAAATGGTGCTATATGAACGTAAGAATATTCTCATTACCGAACAGGCTAATTTCTGGAAATATTCAATGAAATTTGCCAAGCTGATAGTCTTGTTTATTATTCTGGAAAATGTTTTGAACCATTTTATCAAAAGTCTTCAGATTGTAGTGGTGTAGATCTTGCTGCAGATGGCTTTATGAATTTAGCATCTCAGTTCACTGGCGATTACAATTGGCGATGTAATGGTTTCAATGAAAATTCTACTTTTACAATGAAAGGCGTTAACTATATGCTTGTCCCACATCTAGTATCATTTGACTGGAGTATTCGGTTACATTGGAAGGTTGCAGTATTTACCTTAATACCTAAAAGTGATGGTAGAAAAGTAAGTTATGATGGACCAATCTCTGTCGGAGTGTTATCGTGATGATATTTGCTAAATTGTATATAACTGTATTTATAATCATATCAGGCTTTATTTTTGTAAGTCAACAAGGTTTTATGCAAAGAAAATTAACCATACAAATTTGATAATAATATCAACCGTAGGACCAATAATCTAGCATAAAGGCTAAATGGATACGATTTATTTAGACATTTTAAAACTTATTTGGTAAACTACGACTTCAAAATTGAGTATGGCTTTTCCCTGGGATATTTTAACTGTGTTTGCTTTTATCTGAAAAACAGAAAGTATGCAGTATCTTTCTTGTGTAATTTTCCAGAGTTCCCCAAGGCTTGAATCTAGGACTTTTCGTACTGTTTAGCACATTCATAATTATGAAGGAGTTGGTCTCCTTTTGCAACTTAATTGTTGTGCGCTTTTGTATGCTGATTTGGAAAAACATAGTTTAGATTATCATCTTTAACTGAAGGACGATTTGAATATAGCAGCAATGTATTGTGCTGCTCAATTTAGATATATCATTCACAAGGGAGACACATTCTTCGTATTTGCCTTTCAACATAAATAATTATGTAATAAATATGAAGACACTAGTCGAAGATCTAGGAGTATATATTTTTAGTAACTTGTACTTTATGAAACGTTGAAATTGCTATATCGAAAGCGCACAGATCTCTTAGAGTAATAAAATATGTCTCCTGTAATTTAAACAACATTCAGATTGTTTCTATATTATGCAATTATTCGAGACCATTTACAGAATGCTAGCATAAGGAATAAGGAGAAGAGGATGTATATTGTATAACTGATGCTATTGACGAAGTTCAGAGCCGTTTTCTGCCATGAATCAAATGGAATTTTAAATCATCCTTCGAAAGAGACATATTAGAGGAGTTGAGATATTATGTGATACTTATGAAAGTTGAAGATTGTCTGATTATTTCAGAACTTAAGGTTTTTCATTCATGCATAAACTTCACTTCCGATTATGCTTCGTAGAGTCGTATAATATAATAAATATGAAGGATTTTCTTTATTCCTACCTGTTCAGTATGAATGCTCCCCTATTCGGCGGTGTACTAAACTCGTTAATCGGATTTCAAATCGAGTAGAGGTTTCTCAGAGTAATATTGGATTTTTTGGTCAGCTGAGAAGCTAGTTTGAATATTATTTGTTGTTTGTACGATGTCCATCATACTTACAATTCCTTCATTATACGAGGGCTGATCAAACAGTAATGAGACTTTTTTTTCCCAGCAAACTATGTAATTATTCTGAAATATCTACATGGTCTTTTTCAAAGTACTTCCCCGCCATCACTATACATTATTTCCAGCGCTCCTGCCACGAAGCAAATACGGGATTCAGTCCATTTTGTGAAAGGTGTTTGCAAATCGCCTCCACTGCCTTCGTGACTTCCTGATTTGATGAAAAATGGCGACCACGAAGCTGTTTATTTAGTAACCAAAAGTCGCGTGGAGCGAGGTCTGGACTGTAGGGTGGATGACTCACATTTGTGTGCCTCGCATTCAGAAAATATTGTACAGTTTGGGCAGTATGCGGCTTTGCATTGTCGTGGTGAAGTTTCACATCAGCAACATTTTTCCCAGGACGCTTTTTTCGCTGATGTGTTAGCATTTTCGCCAGAACCTCCCGGTAATAGTCCCCTGTGATAGTCACCCTTTCCTTCACTGTATGTTGGTATATGAATCCTTCATGGTCAAAGAAAATAATCATCATGACCTTACCTGCACTTTTTTGTGTTTTGGCTATTTTAGAGGTTGGAGAAGAGGGAGTTTTCCACTGTGAACTTTGTTGTTTTGTGGTGGGGTCGTAGTGGAATATCCCGGACTCATCTCCTGTGACAGTGTTATGGAGAAAAGCATCGCCTTCATTTCGAGCTCGTTCTTCCAACTCCCTGCACACAGCAACACGATTCGCGTTTTGTTCGTCACTCAGCACACGAGGAACCCAACGACATGACACTCGCGACATCCCAAGATCATCTCTAAGAATAGCCCGGACACTACCATATGACATGTTAAGGTTGGTTGCAATCTGTCGGGTAGTTAAACATCTGTCTTCTCTCACAATGGCCGCTAATACACTTAAAAAATCGCATCCAGCCATGCAACACATTATGCGAAAGCTATATTTGGCTGACCCGTGTTGTTTCCTTTTTGTGCCAACTCCAGCTTGTTTGGTTTCTGTGTTGTTTTGTAGCAGGTCGAACAGCTATTACCACGTAACTGGTTCGGTAACTTATGAGTGGAAACCTTTTTCATTTTCATAGTACCAACATGAGCCACACCCAATTTATAACTTTACATTAAGAAGAGTTTACTTCTACAGCCAAATTTCACGGTGTACTTACTCGGCGTGTTCAATGGATATGGTCGTGCAATGAAGAAAATATATTTATGAGAAATAATGATGCACGATTATTTTGTTTTTCTTTACGTCCACATACGTTTGGGGAAAACAAACGCTGAAACACAACTACTAGATTCAGATTAAACTTTATACAAAAAGGTCAGCTTCTTAAGGTTCTACTGTACTTGTTTGTTTCCAGTGGGTGACCTACTGTATTTAAAACATAGACAGGTGTTTATGTGAAGAGGTTGTTCGGAGTTTATTTATTTTACCTTTAATCCAGGACAAAACAAGACTACATTCGCGCCATATATTTACTATATAGTTAAGAGACGTTGTATTGTATTCCCGACTATACATAGTCAACTGAACGCTACATAAATATTATTCAGTTAGATTTATTGTGATTGAACATTAATTCAGAATTCGACCTGTTGTACTTGGAAACATGTGTGAACTAAAGTTGTGACGTGTAACTGACAATTTCCTTTTTGGTGTTATGTAATTTATTGCCATTTGTTGTTTTGCTAATCATAGTGAATGATTTTCATAGCGATGTGTTCGTAGAACATCAATCAGCAGTTACCTATATTTTGAAAAGACGACGATTTCATTTTTTTCGGTGGTTTACAAAATAAATGAATGAACAAAGCTCTTTTGACTGACTTCATATGGGTGATTTTTAAATAGCCTTTGAGCGTTTGTGAGAAGAAATAATTCAAAGATGAAGAAACAGTATTAACTTTCGTAGAATCGTAGAACATATCCGTATAGTAACCAGAATGTCAGATATTCAATCAAACGCTTAGCATGTTACTAAGCATTGGATTTTTTATTATTATTTTTAATCGTGTCCTGTTTTTCATGTTCATTGATTTAAACACATATCTGGTTTTGTGAATGCTATACTACTCATATATTGGCTATATATATTGGTTTATATTGGCTATATATGCATATTTTTTACTATATTTAGATTTAGCTTATATTTTGCCCAAAAACTGGTATAAGAAAAATATTTTAATGGTATAGATAACCGAACTATCAAGACACATGTCCTGCGGATAGTTTTTATGTATGTTCGAGACAGGTCTCTCAACATGTATTTGAGATGATTAAATCCATCAGCTGTTAAGTTTTATCTTGTTATACTAAAGGTCATATACACCTTCAGCTTTATTAATTTTTATACTGGTCCTTTACATCAAGTAGTTATGTTTCTGAAGACCTTTTATACTTTAAGTTTTTACATGAATTTATTGTTTTATTCTCTTAACAGCTATGTTTAGACTTGACAAAGATAAGGGGCTTCCTCGTATCGAGACGGGCGTAAGCCGTGTGCTATTACCGTCCGTAAAATTAATTTTGTCTTAAGAGACACGTCAACTGCGTTTCTGTTCGTATAAACTAAAATTGATACATTACAATTTGCAGAAAACGTCCTTTAAAGATTTTTCATTGTCGTATAAGTACACTGGCTGTCGCCTTAGATGAACCTGACATGATTCAGGTGAGACATGATGAATACTTTGTATAGCCTACGTAGGAATTGGACTTGTTGCATATAGCTTAGTGATACAGTAACCACTCGTAATTCAGAAAACTTGTTTGTGTCCTAGTCATTCAACAGATTGTAAGGATGTTTCAACTTGTTGTTACAGAAAATCTTTGTTTATGTAAATACAGAATTTTCACATATTGTTTTATCTTGTACCTAAGTTGAATAACCATTGTTATTTTGCTTTGATGTATTAACAAAAATAACTAAAATACCTTACGTGTATGTATATTTCAGTGATTGGAAGTGAAGAAAGTTCTACCGTAACTAGTGTAGTAGGTACCCCAGTCATTGCTCCAGCCCGTATGGTTCCAGGCCGTACGGTCGATTTGTCCAAGCTGACTGTACTTACCACAGCCGGAAGCAAAAGTTTACTTGGCAGCAATGTGATGATGCTAACTGAACCGAATTCACAGGGAATGACAGGGGGGCAAGTCCTTGTTCCTCTAACTAGTGTTACTTCACCATTAACTATTCTGCCTCTGGCGGGAAACAAGGAAAAAAGCGTTCGTAGGTCCATGGCTGTAGTACCAAAAACTTCAGTTTCTTCAGCTAAAGCTGAAAAGTGTAGCACTTCTGTTATGACACTTGCAAGTACCACCTCTCCCACTACCAGTACTGTTACGGAGTTATCCACATTAACAACTATAGAGAAACCAATAACAACAGTGGAAAATAGTTTAAAAGAAAACACTTTAACACCTGCAAACATTCTAGAACTTCCAATCATTTTTGCCAAGGACGATGAAGATCCGTCTATATTTAGCAAAGATGCTGGGGTTGAAACACCCATCGTGTTTTCAATGGGAGATGATAGTTCGATTCCAGAAGTGAAACCCGAAGGTGTCGAGGACCAAATGGAAGACACATCCAACAAAGAAGAAGAGCAAGTTCTTCCGGAAACTAATACAGTGATATCAGCAACGGAACAGTCCAATGAAACTGCCGAAGATCAACTTAATGTTTCGGATATTAATGTGGATCAACCCAGTGACGTGGGTGATCATAGTGATGAGTTAGAAGATAATTCAACGTCACCACAACGAAGATCATCAACTGAAAGTTTGGACGGCAAAGGGCGACGGGTGCGGCATATATACCCAGTGACCCCTGCAATGTTAAGTTCTACGCGTACACGACAAATACGACAGCCAAAATATTATGGAATGTAAAATATAATTTATATGTCAAGTATTATCTATATATATGTTTATATTAGTGTTTTAAAAGTCTATAAAATAAAATATCATAGAAACATAACATACCTTTTTATTTAAATATAATTCCACTCAAAAGTGTTAGTAGCTGTATTGATGTAAGTTACTAAAGATATTTGGTTTATTGTATTAGTAGGACTTGACTTTGTAAAGTAGATTGTAGAGCTTCCTGTGGGTGAATCTACTCATAACCAATGAACAAGAAGAACAAAGCTCATTTCCTGAAAGGGCAAGTATGCGTGTGATCATTTTAGATGATAGATTCTGTGTCGATGAGTGTGACCATTTTGTCTTGTTTACTTCACCAAGAAACTTGGAATTTTGTACCTTTTCACGCGTTTTCGTTTTGGATCTTTGTTCTGATGGACAAACTCTAGTTGCGTGAAGTCAATCATCATTGCTTTCTAATCAAATCATAATGCAAAAAATATATAATCAAATTATAAAGCAAAGTAATATTGAATGGAACAAGATGATTTAAATGAATCGATGTATAAAGTGATGTTTTCGCAACATTTCAGTCGCATGTTAATAAACAGTCGATAACATTTTCTATTTAATAAAGTGTAGGTCAAGTTTAGTCCTTCCAGTAAAGAATATTGTAGTAAACTCTAGGTTAATAATCAATCACTTAGCTTATTGCTTACAAGTGTACTTCAAAGTAATACGCAGGTAAAGGCCAAAGGGTACCGGTAGTTGAGATTAGTTAAAAGTCGCACATCTATTACTTTTCTGGAGTAGTATCTAAAGTCTAGCCTATTCATAGCAGATATATCAATTTCATCAAAGCAACACACTTGTGAGCATAAGTATTTATTCGTAGTCAACTTCACACTAGTTGTCATTAGTAGGTTCTACAAAACATAGTAGCGTAGCGTACTACAGTTTTACATATACATTTCTTTAATGTAGTATATTCATTTCGGAGTTTCAAAAACATATTGTGTTGTATATTTTTTTCTCAGCTTACAACATTTTCAGCCATAAGTTAGGAATATAATAGAGGTAGCATGAAGCTGTTTTCTGGGCGAGTGGAGTGAAGCCAAGAGACAGAAGAGACGAGGCACTTCCACCACATTGGCTGACTCCATATTTAGAGGCCCTCTACGTTGAGTATTGCCTTTTCATTTATATAGGAAGAGAAAGTTATTAATAAGCGCGCATGTCAGATGAAATCTTTAAAATAGCTATCGTTATTCGAAAAGACAACTGTTTCGAGCAAATTGACAATTGTAAAATGCTTGGAAATGTACCCGATTGTTTGTGCTGTGCATTGTTGTCACATAACAGAAATGTGCGTTTCAAAAAGGTCCACGGCTGACCCACAGTACTCGATATAGAGGGACTGTAGTGGGACTACACAATATGGCTGCTGCTGAACCGTAAATTTGGCTTTTTGTAACGTCATGAAATCTCACTATTCTATTCCTAACTCTGTTTTCAACTGTTTATAGAAACCACACCTAAAATAACAAACAAAACAATGTTAGTAAACCTTGAATTTTCAATTACAATAATCCACTGTAAATATCGAGGTGGGTAAACCCACTCTTCGCATTACGTTTCGTAGAAAATGCCTTTCAGTAATAATCAGGAAGATGATTGGATGTAGTGACGTAAGAGGAATTAAACGTTGGGTACTCACTTAGTAGATGTTAGTGTGTTTTTGTGGTAAATAAAATTCTTCTTGATTCGTGTTAGAAACAGTGCACGACAAATCTTAGTTTTCACAATCCTTCGACATTTAACCAATATGAAGCTATCAATTTTCTCAGTATAACAAAGAGTATTTCGAGGAAACACAACTCATTTCAAAATACTGTGGGTGCGACTTACTTGTATTTTAATTGCAGTCATTCTTACACCTGCAAAGCCAACTTATAGGGGGGGGGGGTCCCTCAAGCCTATTAAGTCATGATCTTAAAAAGATTTCAACAAAGAATTTAATTACTCTTACAGTTATTAAGAAGAGTGGATACAATTAAAAGATGTCAGAGTTTGCACGAATCACTTAAGAAAATCTATTTCCCTTACCCCGAAAGAAATAACACCGATCTCAAAAATTGTAAGTCAAATTTTTGTGCAAAATTGTGTTTAACTGATTATCTAGATTCCGTAGGAGTTTAGTAATTTATTACGAGGTGTCACCAAAAGGATTCTTACACTATAATAAGAAAGAATAATCAGAAATATTGAAACTTCCAACCCTGTGTCAGGTTTATTCTAACATACGACTCGAACCATATTATTATTTCATTCCACATGTTTGATATTATTTGCGTCTTTTGATCATCTTATATTGAAAAGTTTCATTGTGCAAATTACAAGTAAGTTGCAAGAATAACAATACAAAGAAATTACAGTAATAATTGAATCGGTAGTTGGAAGAAGGAAATAAACTCTAAAAACGGAAAAGTCCTGTTTTTGCATAAAACTTTGCTTACTGGATAGATACACAACGCCAGTTCGAAGTAAGAAATTGGTTATACAACACTATTTCTTTCTTGCCTCTGACACTGTGAATCGATTTACAGAGAGACTTTTTGCACTAAAAAACTACTTCCGCCGTTTTGGTGTTTATTTCCTTCTTCCAACTAGCGATTCAGTTTATTTTTAGAGTTTTCCTCTATATATTCAGCTACAGTGTAAAAACAGAAGATATTTCCTTAATAAACATCTAACCACTACAACTGATGTCAGATCCTTTATAGTAATAGGTAATATTTCTGTGATAGATATCCGTACTTTGAGAATATAGGTGAAAATTATTTTTAACTTATAACTATTCTCCTCATTGTAATGGATAACTTAGTTTTCACACGTGTTAAAATTTCAAATAAATACCCAAGTTTGAAACAAAATTTTGCGTGTTGAGTATGGATTTATATTAATATTCTAATTACGCTATTCACATAGTTTACCGAGACCATTACTGCTATGAACTGGATGTTTATTGTTAAACCATTGCTATATCTGATTTCTTTCGCTTTTGAGGGATAAGGATTCCAAGCTATCGCCGGCAAGTAAAAAACTTGGGACATGGGCATACAAAGTAGCTCAGACAAACTCAAATTATATACAAGGTCATTGATATATAGTAACATGATAGGTCCTAATATTGAACTTTGTTGTACACCCTAATCATTTTTCTTTACTGAGACACATATTTCTGAATATTCCTATTTTTGGTGTATGTTATTTTTACAATATTGCGCTCTGTAAGGTAAGATTGGAACCATTTGTGTGTAACTCCTCTAATACCATGTATGGACAGTTTTTTTTTAGTAAAATGCTGTGATCAACATCAAAGGCCTTAAATCTAGAAAAATGCCCTAAGCATAATTGCTTTTTGTCAATATGAGCTTTAATTTATCTACAGTGATAAATAGAAGATATGGTAGGCTTGCCTTTTATAAAACCATGCTGCATTGCAGATATAATTTGAATTAATATTGAAGAATTTTAATAAACAATTGAAAATTAAAATTGAAATTGACATTTTGTTTCTTTTTTAAAACCGGTTTAATTATGCAAATTTTTTAGTGGAAATTCTTCAGTTTGCAGATACATGTTATGAAAATGATTTAAAGGAGCAGAGCTATATATTTTTAAAACATATTCTAATAACTTGATCTGCAATTTCATTAGAATTTTGTTTTTTAAGCTACTGTATTATAGATGTAACTTCTTCAGTAACAGAACACAAGAATAAAGATGTGCGCAACTTTTTATGTTATAAAGTATCTTTATTAATGGTGCTGTTTAAAGTTTATAATTTACCTGTAAAAATTCATTAAAAATAACTGCTATTTCAAAAGATTTTTATATTTGTTACTATGATTGGTATCTATGATGTGTTTCAGGGGATTCTGTATGTATATTATTCTCCACATTGTATATGACCTATTTGATTTTAAGATTGTTGAACTACAGCAGTTGGTTTGCTTACTTTATTGTACGATCAAAAACCTTTTGTCTCTCTATACTGAATTTCTCTTTCTAGAGTTTTAACGTTTTTACAAGCTTTGTTAAGGACTATATTTGTTTTACTTTCGGGTATTATGACATGAGTAATCCACTTTTAGGTAGATTTCGAAGAAAAATCTACCTATTGAGATCGGTACGATATTTATTTATATATTAACACGCTAGCGTCCATAATTTTGAAGATATTTGAACCAAATTTTAATATGTTGTTTCTAGGCTTAATAGCTTGGCTAAGTTCGTTAATGAGCAAAATCAGCTCAAGCGGGTGGTCGGGGGAGGGAGTTCAAATTTTGAAAAAATATATCAGCCGCTATGGAGTTTAGAGGGAAACTTTGTCTGCATAAATTATAGTACTCCCTACGAAGTTTACGGTGACACCAACGATTCAGGGGTTGTCGGGGTGGGGGTGGAAATTCGAAATTTTTAAAATCACGTCTTGTGGGGTACCGCTGAAAAGCTCTTGATGATTAATCTATAAATCAATAACTAGTTTCTCGATAGCGCTTATAGAAGGCGAGATTTGAATTTTAGGAAAAAAAACTTCGAGATCTACCTCAGCCTGTAGGCCTGCCGAAAGGGATTTTTTAAATTCTTATTGATTTTTTTTTCAGAGCTAACGTAATTTCAAAATTACTCCATAATCTATTATTAATTACTGCATATTTTCATTTACATTAGTAAATTTATATAGCTCATATGTTTTCTTTACCTAGCTCATATATTTTCAAACTAATTAGTTGCTTCAATTAAAGTTACCTATATTTTCATTAGTAAACGTTCATACTAAATATAATTTTTGATACCCACAACTCAGATATTCACTTCGATAAAATCTTCAAATTCTTGCTTAACCATATAAAATTACCTCTCATAATTAGAGTAGCTCCAAACGTAGTTTCAATTTGTAAACACACTGTTGATCTCCAAAGAAATTTAACAAATTAGTACCAGAGTGGGAACTACCCAACACAAAACTCACCTTTCAGTTCGCTACACTAATCTTAAGCAGTTCCAATGAAATATTTTTCTTGTTTGAACATTAGTTCTCGTTTCCTATTTTACTTGTTAGTACCTGATCTAAAATGTTAACGAAACAAACTGTTACGACTGATCTTTTCACCAAAACAACAGAAGTTGTTTATACGTAACTACATAGGAGACATAGTAGTAGTACAAGTTGAATACATACTAAGTTCATACTTCGAGAACGAATTCAGTCAATTGAAGATCGCGAAGTGTGTGACGAAAGTTTCCGACCCAGCGCGCTGCGCACGACTCAAAGGTATTAACACCAGTAGGTACAGATGTCTCTCAATATCTGGTATGTTAGTGAAATTATCATGTCTGAAATCTAACGTGGTGCTGCTATTGCCAGCAAGACGGGAAGGGAGCTACGGTGCAAACCAAACAATGGATGTGTAGTTTGTATAGCATCCATAATACAACTCTCCGACAACCACCATATAATGGCTTATGTCCATGTTCAGTGGCCAAGAAGAGATATCGTTTATAGTTTTTTATGAACATTTTAATACAAGCCTATGTATTTACGCCCATAAAAACAACTTATTTTAGTAGCAACTCTTGCAACTCAGTCCCTGACGAGATAAGTTTATGGATAGTATGTCCTCGGATGGATTCAAAATCTTCATGTAAATAGTTCATCTATTGTGTTTCCTTGGAGACAAAAGTATTTGCATGATGATTGGTACTTTCTGAACCGAACGAGGTTCAAAAGTATAATACTAGTTGTAAAAAGTAAATGTATAAAGCTATATAAGTACGTGTGTAACATGGATCAGTTCAGTTGAGCTACAGATCTTGAGTGATAGGTTAGTACCCTTTCTGAACGGGGTCTCTCCTACTAAATAAAAGTATTTTACCCGTTTAAAATCTTGCTTTTCATTAAAAAGAAACAACTATTAAGCTTAGAAATAAATTATGAATCTAGCAGTTAATTATAAGACTAGTTGAATACTAAGCAAGTGACATCAAATCCTGAATATTCGCCGAGTATTTCCCCACAGAAGCCTGAGAGGTCTCCATTGGACTTAGCAGCTTTCATATTCTATAGGGTGTTCCTGATTAAAGTGGCATATTGGTAAGAGATAACTAAAGAGTAAAGCAACACCGATCCTTTACGTAAGTGGGGCTCGATTAGTATGATGGAAGGTGAGGTTTTTGAAGCTATGAATCCTGATGTTGCACCTGGAGTAATGGCGGATGGTGAGAAGGCCTCTACAAGAACGACCCGTCAGAGAAGGCAGCAAAAAGGAATAGGAACCACCAACCAACGGAGCAATTGGAATCAGAAGTAACTAACAAGTAGCAGAGAGGATGTGCAACAAGTATTAATTCCATGCTTCGGCAAATGATGGAACAGTTAGGGAAAAGATTCGATGAAGTGAAGGACGGAGTGCAACAAGTATTAATTCCATGCTTCGGCAAATGATGGAACAGTTAGGGAAAAGATTCGATGAACTGAAGGACGGACAAAATCAGAAATTAGATGAACTGTAGAACGAACAGAATCAGAAATTAGGCGAACTAAAAAAACGAACAATCAGAAATTGGATGGGCTGAAGAATGACATGAATCGAAAGTTAGACGAACAGAACCAACGAAAGTATCAAGAAGAATGCAGATCTAACTTCGTGGAATTGAAAGAGATGTTAGACACACATTGATATTGCAAATAACCGTTTCACCAACATTGAAGTGAATCTTAGAAGGAACACTGAATTGATTCAAGCTATCCAAAAGGATCAGGATAAGATCGTAGAAAGAGTTGAGAAGATACAACCTGAAAAGATCAAACAAGATCTTAGAAAATATTCCAAGCAAATAATCGATTCCGAGATCTAAAAACCTTTGATAAACCACAGTACGATGAGTGAAGAGGTAGACGACCAGGGTAGGTGCCTGAGAAGAGTCTATCCTCAGGAAGAATTAGGTGCCAGGAGTGTCATGTCTTTCCGCCTAGAAGAATCGAGACCAGATTTTGTACGTAACCTGATTGATGACTACTGAAACCTAGCAGGACATTACGTGAAATCAATATCAAGGACATAAACTAAGTACCAAAGTGGAAAGGTAACGTTAACCAGGAGAGTCCGATCAAGTACCTAGAAGAACTTACGTACTATTTCAAAACTATGGGTATTGATGAAGATGATTCATTCTTAGTAGAGCGCTGGGAGCAGCGCAGAAGCTGGTTTCACTTAATAAAAAATCAAGTACAGAACTACCGTGATTTCTGTGAGAAGTTCCTGAGGAAGTACGCCAGTCGGATTACATTAAGAAAAAAGAGAGCATTACGATACCAGAGAATAGAATGGTCTAGTGTCAATAGTCTGGAGCAGGGATGGCCAACAACTGGCCGCCATATAATTTTGTCTGGACCGCGGAAACAAAAATAATACATTATGTGTATTATTATTTTAGCAATACTTTCGACCGGACACTATGATTGACACTAGTTATATTATTTAGTGCTGATCACGCGCCGTGACGCTACCATGCGGCCCGTGTGCAGAAGAAAGTTGGCCACCCCTGGTCTGGAGCAAGAAATATCACAGTTTATTTCTAATCTTACGGGTATTGACCCTAATATTACGTATCACGAGTTATTTCGGGAATCTGGATATGCTACCCTCTGAGATGAGAAAAAGGTTGAAATGTACGAATTACAACACAACCGGGGGATTACTGGAACTTTTAGGGAGACAAGACGATATTCGATTAAAATAGTAACGACCCAGATTGTAACAAAGGTAATCCAAGGAATGTGGAACAGGGTAGGAACCAGGATAGAAGGTGGAACAAGCCATATAACAACTGATTCAATCATGATACAAGGAATAAAAAGGATAATTATGAACCAAGACGAAACGATAGAAGGGAGTATAACCAAGGCTTATGTCACTGCTCGGTGGCCAAGAACATATCCATAACAAAGTGATACGCCCTCGTATACGTATTGTGTATACTGTACATAAGTATAATTTTGTTTACATATCCCTATGTGTGTGTTTTATATATACTGAAAATTTGAAGCAGGTACCTTTTATAGTTTCTGAGTTATGAACATTTTAGTACAAGCATATGTATTTACTCCTATATAAACAATGCATTTTAGTAGCAATTTTCGTTACAACTCAGTCTCGGACAAGACAAGTTTAAGGACAGTATGTCCTCGGATGGATGCAAAATCTTCATGTAAATAGTTCATCTACTGTGTTTCCTTGGTAACAAAAGTATTTGCATGATGATTGGTACTTTCTGAACCGAACGAGGTTCAAAAGTAATACTAGTTGTAAAATTAAAATGTATAAAACTATATAAGTACGTGTGTGACATGTATTAGTTCAGTTGAGCTACAGATCGTGAGAGGTAGGTTAGTATTCTTGCTGAACGGATCTCATACTAAATACAAATATTTTTCCAGTTTATATTATGCATTTAATTTAAAAGAGAATCATAAACTTAATAAGTTAAGAATCTATGAACTAAGTATAAGACTAGTTCAATACTAAGTAAGTGACAAATACTGAATGTTCGCCGAACATTTACCCACGGAAGCCTGAGAAAGGTGTTCCTGATTAAAGTGGCATATTGGTATAGCAGTAGAGCTTAACAGTATAACACCACCAATCCTTTACAACCATAATATCCAAATTATGGATATTAACAATTTTGAAGTAAATGCTCTAATAGGCAACTCCGATCACTGTCTTGGGTACATATGTTTAAATATAACCGTACCAGAAAAAAGTGCATTGAAATTTATAACTGCATTTGACGAAAATAAATTCTGTGAAAGTGCACAGAGTATCAATTGGAATGCAATCGATAATTTCAATACGCTCGTTGAGAAAGTTTGTTTCCTGCTGAATTCACTAACCAACATCTTTGGAAAACACGCGTCTACTCGTACAACCAAAATAATAAAGCAGCTATTATAACATTTCCTGTCGAGCAATACAAAGTTACTAGTGAAATTGAGATACGAAGCTCTTAAGAAATATAAACGAATTATATCCAAATACACTGGGACGAATATAAGTGTGTGTGTGTGTGTAATTTTACTACATCTGTTATCAGGCAGGATAAAATAGAATATTTTTTCATTATACTTTATTAACAATAATCGCAATCCAAAATGTTAATGGAATACCGCGAACTGGGTCTCGGTAAAAGCAGTACACACTCCCTGATGCTCTACAATATCCTGATGTAATCCCTTTGCTAGTGTAATATTATCAATGGATAGCATTTTTCGTGAAATAAATTAACTTAGTACCCATAATAAGGATAGTATGAATCATAGTGTTTAGGGAATTACAGGAAAAATACCCCGAACCTAAAAACGAACTGCAATGAAAATTATTTTTCGCTATTCTATGCAGAAAGACGTGCTGAATAACATGATAAAAGTTGTCATCGTTTGGAGCATGAGAACCAACCGTCATTTGGAAAAATTTCCCCAAAAACCTTTTTTGCATTTATCTCATAAACGTTGGCCCATACAGAAATTTTTAAGGAGTACCTAATTAAAGATCGTATTTTTTTATTTTGGGTCACAATTACCATTTTTCGCCTAGAACGGACGGTTACGAAGTTATCAGCATTTTTAAAGTTGTAAATTTCAACTCATTAGGAAAAAGAATAAAGAATTTTAAAACACATGCTTTTTTAAGATGTACTAAAAAGTAAAAAATAATAAATTTATGAATCTAAAAATAAAAGCGTGGGTGCTCTTAGATGATATGATTCTATGATAAGGTAAGCAAGAGCACTCACTCTTTTCCGATTCATAAATTTATTATTTTTTTTTACTTTTTAGTCCTTTTACTTAAAAAGGCGTGTTTTTTTAAAGAAATCCTTTTTAATTATAAGGTAAGCAAGAAAGTTCTGTCTCTTTTTCACCCACCACCGAACATCGATATGTCACCTAAGACGTACCTGGAAGATCAAAAATAGTTCCCATCAGCATTGACGACCTTCTGCCAACGTTCTGGAAGGCCATGCATTCCATCGCGGTAGAACTTGGTGGGCCGTCAAGCGAAGAAGGTATCAACTGCATTTCGCACCTCTACTAGGGATTTGAACTGGCGTCCTCTAAGGCGATTGTCCAAGGAATGGGACAGGTGAAAATCGGACGGTGCAATGACCGGGGAGTATGGCGGATGCAATAGTGTTTCCCATCCAAGGCGTAGAATTGTGTCACGAGTCATCCTAGCCACGTGGGGCTTAGCGTTGTCCTGTAACAGGAAGACCTCTTTGCGATTCAGAAGTGCTTGCTCCAGAGTTTTGAGTTTTTCTTGAACACGGCTCAACTGCTGACAGTACACAGTTGCATTGATGCTCTGACCAGCTGGTAACAGTTCCCGATGCACGACGCCGCGAGCAGTCCACCAAACACACAGGAGGACCTACTAGTGCAGTGCTGGTTTCGGCTGTTTTGGAACCGGCGCCGTGGAGCTTCGTACAGGACCCACTTCTCATCACATGTCAATACCCTGTCCTGAAGTGGCTCCTTCTTCAGACGAGACAGCAAAGAAACACAGGTGTCTGCTCGCGTTGCCTTCTGGCCCGGAGTCAAATCATGTGGGACCCATCTACCCAACTTGTAGTGCTTCCCAAGTTGATGGAGGTGCTGCCGAATGGTTTCTCCACTCACACTGAATTGTAGTCCCAGTTCCTCACATGTCTGGCCACTGTTCTCCTCAATTGCTGCCTGAAGATCTTCATTTGGTACCTGTGTTAGTCTTCCTGCACGTGGTGCGTCTTCGAGTGTTTCGTCACCGTCCTTAAACTTGGTAAACCACCGCTGCACTGTCCGCGTAGTCACGACACCCTCACCAAAGGTCTCGCATATCTTTCGTCCCACTGCAGCTGCGTTTGGCCCCAGTTTGAACTCGTACAGCATACACGCCCTTATGACGCTCTGTGGAGGTCCCATGTTCACGGTGTAACTGAACTTCCACAACCAGGTAGTGTGTTGGCTATACCCACACCAACAACTGACCTTCGCCTGATCTCCATTCGCATTCAACTCACGGTGTGAGGGCCAATTGAACACAGACCTCCACAAAAAGCGACAAAACTTTCTTGGTATCCTTTATATTTTAATGTATAATAGAGGAATATTAAACTCCCTGCGAGATAGCCCAAACTTTTAACACAATATTTGTGACGTTGCGTGCATTTAAGGATAATTTCCAATTATTTTACTAATTAATTACAGTTAGCTGGATTATTGTGTCGTATATCTAATGATTGAATATTGTATTGTCATCGGAAGCAAGCAAGTTTACAAAATTTCAAAGAAATCGGATGGTTGAAAGTGAGTTAAAAATCAATTACAAGTTTGTACCAGAAATGATTACAGAGCAAGTTAATATAAAGCGTGTAAAGAGCTTTAAATTTGAGGGTTAGGGGAAAGTGTGAAAATACTCTGGTAAGTCTGAAATGGCTGGCTAGTGATGGCCGAAAACAAATGCTGGACGTCGTTGGAGAAATGCGCTTCATGACGGCCATCTTGGATTTATGTCAAGAATTTTAAAGAGAAAGAGCATTATGTAACATCGTTTTAGGCTACTTCGTTCCCAGAAATTCAACTGTGGTCAAATTTCACCTACGTTTGTTTGTTTAGATCAGAACTATTTGATTTGGGATTTGAGAAAAGGTAACGATTTTCCATTCTGTCATTGCAGGTGACTCAGCATGGCGCTAACGTTCATGAATGGATCAAGATTCTGCTGATGAGTGGTAGTCGTAGTACCAGGGTGATTGCAGAGAGCAGACAGAGTACTCGCAACACAGTTCAAGATATTGAAGTTTGTGGAGACGAGAAGTGTGCGTGACAGGCATCGAAGTGCTAGGACCGTAACCGACAAGAACGGCAGTGGCATTTGTGGCAACCAATATGGAGAGCCCCACATGTAATACTCGACAATTACAGGCAATATCAGCTGTCAGAGGTCCGTATTACGAGTACTGTATAAAAACATATATCATTACGTAAGCTGCAAACGCAAGAACACGTAAGTGAGGATGACCTAGACAGGTGGTTAAAGTTAGCACAATGTACTTTGAAACTGTGCAATGAGGATCCAATGTTTCATTGGTGTGAGTTATTTAGTGATGAGGACCTCTCTGTGTCCACGGTGAGGATAATAGAACCATCGTTACGGGTCTGATGCCAACCCACCATCGAAAAATGACTACAGGAGGGGATAGACTAAGGTTATGGTGTGGTGTGGGATATGGTGCACGCGAATTGTGAGGCCGCTGTTCATCCATAGCAGCTTCACTGGTGAATGATACCTGGACATCCTTCGCGAGTACGTGTTCCATCACTGATGAACCCCGAATGGATTTTCCTCCTTTTTCAGGCAAGATAGTGCACCCTCGAACTACGCTGCAAAGACGTCAGGATGATTGGATCTCCAGTTTCCGGGATGATCAGTCGGTCAGGCCCATCAAGTGACTCTATTGTTCATCTGCTCTCACGCCCGTGATTTCGATCTGAAGCGATTTAACATCATGGTATATCTGCGAAAAATCAACGAAATACACCACCTCCAGTATAGATACAACAGTCTCAGTTTTACTCAGGGACCATGAGGAACGTGAAAAAAGTTACTTGCTTAGTGCATGCGTCAAGATAACCTCCACATTTATCACATATTGCAGGGAGCCAAATATAATTTTTGAGCGTCTGTATCTCCTGCACAAATAAGCGTAAGTGAAAAAGACATTACATTTGAGTTTTTGGAAACGATTGAGCCTAAAACAATGTCACGACCTCCCTCCCATTAAAAATTTGAATTCAAAATCGCAAATATTAATCGAGTATCGTTCGACACCAACTGCTGCTATGGATGAAGACTCTCCCATACTTGTACCCCATATCTCACCATTTAGCTGAATTTCAACTGTCAAGTCAATTTTAACCTACATGTCTTTGTTTAGGAGATAAGGATTATTTCCCCTTGCGGTGTTCTTGTCGGTTGCGGTCCTTGGTCGTCTCATAACGTCTCCACAACCTTCTTCAATATATTGAATTGGGTTACATGTCCTCTGCTCTCTGCAATCACCCTGGTACTACGACTACCACTCATCAGCAGAATCTCGATCCGTTCATGAAGGGTTGCGCCATGCTGAATCACCTACAATGACAGAAGGACAAACCATTATCTTCTTCCAAATCCCAGATCAAATAGTCCCTATCTCCTAAACAAACAAATGTAGATGAAAATTGACTCTGGGAACGAGCTAACATAAAATAATATGCTATAATGCTCTTTCCCTTTAAAATTCTCGACATAAATTCATGATGGCTTTCAAGATGGCCACAATGAGCTCAATTCCCCATCAACGACATCCAGCATTTAGTTTCAATCTAGCCAGTCATTTCCGACTTTTAAGGATATTTTTGGACCTTTACCTCACCCTTACATTAAATTTTTTTAAAATTCGTTTTTCAGTTAAGAGTTGAAATGTACAAGTTTTAAAATACTGATAACTTTGTAACCGTTTTTTCTAGGCGAAAATGGTAAATGTGATTCAGGAGGAAAAGGTTATGATGTTTAATTTTGTTCTGCTGAAAATTTCTGTATGGACTTCCGTTTATGAGATAAATTTAAAAAAAAAGTTTTGGCGCTATTTTTTAAAATAACGTCCGGTTCTCTTGCTCCAAACGGTGACAACTTTTGATAAGTTATTCAGCACATCTTCTGCTTAGAATAGCGAAAAAATAATTATTATTGCAGTTTTTTAAACCTATATCGTATTTTTCCTGGTATATTTGTTCTAAAACCGGTTGAAGAAGCAGAAGTACTGCAGGCAGTAAAGAGCATTAAGTCAAATGCTGCTGCTTTGGACGGAATCAGTGAAAATTTTAAAAATAGCTTTACATTTTATGCTGTCTTTTCTTACACACAAATTTCTCTTATCAATATCAGCTCCTTGTTCTTTCTTGGCGGCAAGGTTTCCGCGCTTGTCTTTCAAAACTAATACATAAAGAAACATGGAATAATTAATACCCTTTCCAAAATTACAAATCATTCTAATACTACCAAATCTTATATTCAAATATCGCATGTGTTAATACGAATACACATTATCTTCGCTTTCCTACATACATCAAACATCAATTATCTAATTTGCATATCAAACTTGGAGCAAAGAATTATACTAAAGTAATCGAATAATATTTTTTTCTTTATGCAAATAACGCAGTAAGTATCTGTTTGGCCCGGTTCAACTATTAACTGAAGTACCTAATAATGTAATTAATATTTGGGTACTAGGTACGTAAGTTACCTAGTAAAAATACCTAGTTAGAGATACTAGGCACCACAACTGAAATGTATCTAGATACATGCTTTAGGAACGAGCATTCTACCTAATGTGCAGTAGCGAGATCTGTAGTCCTCCGAGAGGGGTCTTGGCTAGCGCGCGGGGTGAAGTGCACAACCAATCAGCGAGAACTCGTGCTTTTACTACCTACCTCGCATTGGCTATTAAAAGTGCCTTCCCGCCCATTATCACGCTATGATTCCTCCCTCGCGGCTACAGAACTCAGAACTAGACTACGTACTACGGGGACTCGAAATGAAAATTTTCACGAAACAACACTATACTTTTGTGAACATGCTATTATCCTTTTTGTCCTTGATTAATACAGTGACGAGACGAAACAGAAAGGTTTCAGAAATTCACGAACCGAAACGCCGTTCCGGTCCATTTCGAGTCCTGGGTACTCCCCAAAACTGGTAATGATATGTACATAGTAACTTGTTGATTTCGGCCTTCATACTTTTGAGTAGTAAGGTAACCATCGAGGGTTATCACGACCCAAGATGGGTAAAGTAGAAGGTGATCTCGCGGGAGCTTTCCCTTCCCCTTCGCTCGACTGTGATGACAGTTGTAGTCCTCGTTTTCTTCCTTCTCACATGTACAGACTTTATTAATTCATGTAACAGAGAAACAGACATGTACAAACGAAAGTTTTCTAAATATTTCCACGTCACAAAAAACTGAAGTTCTGACAGTAAAAATAAGTTTCCTAAACTAAATTTTAAATCCCATTTAGGAAATTCAAACTCAAAAGTGAACCTCGCTTATGGGAAAATTAATGTTAATTCAGAGAATCACTTTTTCTTGTTTGTTTTTATTAATTACCAAAAAAAAACTAAGTCAGGCGGTGAATCCTTTGGCAAGTAATGTAGCATCTCTTGATGTCGATCTACAATATTTTATTAACAGAAAGCCCTGTCTGATTTAATTTCTTGGTAATTAATAAAATTAGTCAAGGACAGGTTTCCCATAAGCGAAGTTGACATTTGAGTTTTAACCTCCCAAAAGAGGCTTAAAATTTAGTTGAGCAAAATTAATTTCACTATGTCAAAACGTCAGGGTACTGTGTTGCGAGCAACTGTGAAAAATTTCATGGAAGTATATTGAAAACTTTCGTTTTTACAGGTTGTTCCTCAGTTTAACGAATTAATAAACAGTCTCTGTCATGTGAGTCAGTGTACCCTAGCTGATGCGGTATTTGGACCCACAACATGACCATATCTTTCTCAAGAGTACAACACAATGTGATTTGTTTCATAAATCTATTTATCTACCTGTCTATCTATGTATTGTATCTATATTAATTTGATTACATTTCAGTAACTAAATTTTTGCATGCATATTGTTATGACGGCTGTTGGTAGATGGAACAGTTTCCGTCCATCTCGGAGTACTACACCGTCCGATCTTATCCCGGGCAGACTTTGAACGTGTACGTCCCACTTCTTCTGTAAGGAGTGCTGCGGGAGGATAAGCCTTGTTTGGTCACGAGCTAGGACAAAGGCAGCCCTACTACTCGTACTTTGAACTCTGTATAATACTTGATGACTATTGCGCAGGCGAATTCCGAAATCAGAGGGTTGTGGAACGGCAATCCCGATAAGAAGTCCTCTGAATTCCGGAATAATGTAAAAACGTACCAAAATCGCAATAGACATGAATATGTGTAAATAGCGGGAAACGGTCGCGGACCACTTGGCGAACGTTGGAACACTCGAAAATGGGTGAAAAACACTGTATTTACGCGGTAAATCGCGTTTACCGCATCCGTAGCCATGCCCCTAAAACACCTAATTTGCGCCGGTTTACTACTTGTTCCAACATAAATATTAAAAAGTACCACTTTAGGTTGTATTTCGTGAAATACCTTAATATAAGTGTTTTCTTCAGTATTCCAATAAATATAAACACTTTTTACACCTTTTAGAATACTTTATTACTATTTGCAAAAACTGAATTTTTTCCAGTACTTTGAGATTCCACTGGTATAAAAGGTAAAACACACACTGAATCGCAAGAAATCTGATGTGCTACTACGAGACAATGAATAAAGTCGATATTTGAACAGACTACGATGCTCACTTGATTATTATTATGTGCGCTTTTTCTCTTTTCTGAACGCAATACGTTTTACAAAATAGGAGCGCGTCTGAATGCGTTAGAACAATAATAAGATAAAATAATAGAGCACTCTACTAATGAAGATGTAATTAAATATGAACAAATCTTATCTCAATGCTTTTGATATCAATTGCAAGAAATTATCGTCAGTGAAAATATCACCGGCCGGGTACCCGTAACGCGTTGAGCTCAACGTTACAAAGTTTTACTAATTCTGCAACAATATTTTTCTTATACTCTTTCTGCGTTTACGTACACCTTTTTCTCGCGTTTTTACTGAGCGTTCGAGTCCGATTATTAATACCCTGTACTGTACATACACCAAAAATATTTATATTTCAATTAAACAAAGTATCAGTATTATACTCTACGTTACCTGACTTAATACAATCAAGTATCTAAATGTGCTTCATTACCACATATCCAGTAGGCATCGATCTTAAACTGTTTCCTGGTATTTTAAATATGTTTTATTTACGTTCTGTAGCAGTTTTAAGCGATTATATGCGACTCTTATTACAGGAATAAAATATCATTACATTTCCCTTCACGCGATAACTTTTCGACAATATATATTTCCGTTCAAGGTACAGTACTACGCTGGTAATATTATCGTATCACTTTATTACACAACTTACACCGTTAGTATAGCTTTATCAACGTATAGGTTTGAACTGACTACTTGCGTTCATTACAAAACTTTTTTCTTCTACAATTCTTACCGTCGTATTTGTATTGGTTTTCTATTTGTCTGAATTTCAGTAAATACTGGTAAATTAGGTTGAGTTTATTTCGTAACCTAAAGACGCATTTGATTTTATTACAATTAGTAATTCTGTCTTAAATTTGCCGTACTGTTTTATGACCCGACAAACATAACATGCATATACCGTACTACTACAACGCACAAAAGAATAATAGGTTTCTTAATTTGGTTCTGACTTAGCTTTTCTGTGGGCTCAAGAAATATATATATATATAAAGTTGAGTTGATGACGCGTACCAGCGGTAATCAGCGAACGTTAACAATAGCGTTCTGCACAACAATCCGCGTCTGATTACGTGATCACTTTCTTTTCTCCAGAGCACTGTTCGATGCGTAACGAATGCAGAGAAATTACATATAGTGCCAATGTTATTTCACTCTACACAATAGAAGATATCACAATTTCTTGAGATTGAAAATATGCACTGCAGATATGTCCTTGTACTTGTATAGGATATAAAAATTAAAAGAAACGAAAAGGGGTTATTTTCATGCCGCTCGCTACTCGTCAGGTGCGAAAGAGGTATATATTACTCATCTCTTGGTGGTAACTTTCCTTGAATTTCGTCCTACTTTTGAGTTCCTGGAAATCCTTGGAGTTTGGTGATTCCCTCAGAGTGATGAGCACAAGACCAAGACCAGAGATACCGATCCAAGACCAAGACCATACCTGCAAGACTCTAGCAAGACCAAGACCAGCCTACAAGAGTCTTGCACACGCACTATTTGAATATTTTAAAATTTGGAAAGGAAGGGTAAATCATTATATCCTTCACTTCAATTTCTTTGGCTTCTGTAAAAATACCGCTGGAGTGAAGGTGTTCCCAGTTGTGCAAACCCTGTGAGTGGATCTGAGAATCGTGCCGCTGTTACTGTAGCATACTAAACTAAACTTACACTGTACACTAAACTTACAATAGAAGTAAGAAGTTTATTTTAAGAATAATTTGGATAAAGGGCAAAAGGAAGTCTGATGTCCTTGCTTTACTGACGTTAGGTTTGTCATGGTATGATTTATTGATTCAGAAAAAGGTGGATTATGGTCAGTTCGGAGTCTGTATTGATTTATGTAATCGTCTTTGTGTTCTAAGCTACTAGTCGATGTTATAAAATGTCTGTTCATATGTATTATTGAAAACTGACCTCTGTTCTGTGTTTTATACAACGAAGAATTGAGTCTGAATAAAACAGGTTTTGCACTACACTTGGTAATTAATTGTCATCTGTAGAAAGTAGGGAGGAGTATTAGTAGATGTGGGCTATGGTTTTGGATGCAACGCAAAAGTTACTTTAGAATAAGCTAGAGGTAACAGGCGTGTGGGCTTGTATTGAGAACAGAAAGTCTTCAAATTCAGCAGGTTTACTTTGATATATTCATTCCACAAACTCGTAAGTAATTTTACCAAGCGGCCATAGGTGAGTTGGTAGAGCGCTGGCGTCGCATTTAGAAGGTTCGTGAATGGAATCCCACGACCGGCCATCCTGGCTGAGCTTTTCTAGGGTTTTCCTCACTCCCACCAGGCGAATTCTGGGATGGTACCTTAACTTCCCCATTGGCCTTGGCCGCTAACTTCCCCATTGCTCTCCCAAGTCTTAGGCAATAGATGCCTGTTAGGCTTAAATAAATTCAAATATGTAAGTAATTATACTTTCTATCACTCTTCTGCCAGAACTCGCTAGAGCAATGACTAGTCTCATTATCGCTTGTGGACGTGTGTGCTTCTTAGACGAAAACAACAATACTAAGTTTTAGTTAAACACAATATCCGTGCATGTTTGGTCTTCCTTTGGAACTTACCTTGAGCACGGAGAATGGTAAATAATTGGAACAGTGTTTAGAAGATGACAGAGAGCAAAATTCTGTGAATTGTTACAAGGTAAAAAAAAAACAAAAAAAAAAACAACAACTATAATGTCTTAAGTTATTTCGGCCATTTTCGATAACCCATGATTGCATTCTGTCATATCTTACGAAACAGCAAGAATTTTTTTTTCAGATCGGCGCGCAGGGCTGGGCAGCCATTTTGGCAACTTCCGGAGCACACTTGGAAACACTTCCGGTACGGCACAGAACTTTTGCCTAAAAAGAACTTTTGAGTAAGCAGTACTTTTGCGTATGACCACCGCTAACAGGGGCTGTGCCCCCCCCCCCCGCGGCTAACGCCGCCCAGCTCCCTTCGGACGCACCCTGCCCCCCTTGCACACCTTGCTATCGCTCGGTGTGCATCCTGCCCTGGTGGGTTTCTAGTTTTTAGTGGCATCTTTTAAAATTGTAAATCACAACTTTTATTAAATTTATTTTTGTGTATTTACATAAAAAATGAAAAAGCTCCAATTTTCTTTTAAAAAAATATATGTAAAAAGTCGACTCCAGTGTTTGAACCCTGGGCCTTTAGATTAGCTCTCCAACGTCTTGACCACAAGACCAAACTGCAGTTGCCGGGTTCAGCGCTTCTCGCTGTTACTTATCGTTCAGGATAAGCGAGAGTGGGCTATTCCTACCGGAAGTGTTTTCAAGTGTGCTCCGGAAGTTGCCAAAATGGCTGCCGAGCCCTGCGCGTCGAGCTGATAAAAAATTCTTGCTACGAAACATAGTTGTGTGCCTAAAACAGAAGTAAACTAAAAGTAAAATAATAAAATGTTAGTAAAGTTGTTCAAATTAAAGCAAAATTGAACTTCGGTACTTCTTTTCTGTACACTTACATGAAGATAAACAATACATTAAAACATATATCCGTTACTATTGACGCATTAAGGCAGACAATGATAGGTACAACTTTTACTATTCCCTATATCCGGTGTAAAATTTAATAAATAAAACGTAATTATTACACAGTCCGACAATTAAGTAATGAGACTGATTTTATTCTGACGAAACAAACAAAAGTAATTGAATAATACCTGTTTATTATTCGAAGTACATCCCTCCTGCATCAATACAACGAGTGGCACGATCACACAATGAGTGGAATGACTTCTACAACTCAGTTTGTGGTATGGCCCGTAATGCCGCTGTCACAGCTGCTTGGATGTCTTCAACCCTGTCGAAAAGTCGTCCTTTCAATGGCAACTTCAGCTTAGGGAACAGGAAATAGTCACAGGGGGACATATCTGGTGAGTAGGGGGGATGATTCAGCACACACACTTGTTTTGTGGCCAAATATTCCGCAACAAGTACTGCTCGGTGAGCTGGAGCGTTGTCATGGAGAAGGAACCAACTACCTGGGGTTGAGTATTCCGGCCGAACACGACGTATTCTCTTCAACAAACGCTCCAAAACACCTAAATAAAACTGAGCATTAACTGTGTGACCTTCTGGTACTAATTCATGATGAATGATACCCTTACTGTTGTAGAAACAAATGAGCATTGTCTTCACTTTTGACTTTTGGAGACGAAGTTTCTTTCCTTTTGGAGAATCTGCAGACTTCCATTCGGCACTCTGACGTTTAGTAGCTGGATCATAACGAAAACACCAACATTCGTCTTCTGCAACAATGGACAGAAGGAAATGTTTCTTCCTACGGTCAGTTGCAATGATGTCACGGGCGTAATCAACACGCGCTTGTTTCTGTTCATCAGATAATGAGTGTGGCACAAACCGCGCTGCGACCTTCTTCTTGCCTAAATCTTCCACTAAGATCTTACGAAGTCTCCCTGTTAACACCAAAGTCACCTTCCATCATTCTCACAATCACACAACGATCTTCTTGCACACGTTCACGGACCTTTTCAATCAGTTCCTCGTTACGAACAGAAATTGGACGACCCGGCCGAGGTTCATCGTCAATCGATTCCACACCATTTTTAAAACGTTCATACCATCTAAATATCTGTGAACGAGACAAACAAGTATCACCATACATTCTCCGCATCAACTCAACAGTTTCTGTGCCACTTTTCCCGAGTTTGAAACAGAACTTGATATTCGCCGTCTGCTCCATGACGCTGGCGTGACAAAGGCCTTTCACTTACTGCTGGTACTGACGTCATATTTCCCGTTGTGCTTCACGCGGGACCATGCGGTGTTGCCAGGTCGTAGATGAAGGATTACTCTCTCGAACTCACATATTGGTTTCTATTTTGCATTCTCTGTTTTGTCAGAATAAAATCAGTCTCATTACTTACTTGTCGGACTGTGTATTATTATAAACTTCTTAAAGGCAAGACTCTTGCAAGCAAAATCAAGACCAAGACCAAGGATACCGATGGAGGACCACGGTCTTGGTCTTGCTTTTCCTCATCACTATTCCCTCACACCACAAGTTCTGTATATTGACACGGTTTTACTCATATAATAGGTAGTTTTTATCACTGTCACACTTCTTCATGCTTAAGGCCGCTTGTGACGACAACATTTATGCTACGATGAATCTTACGATTAGCAGTAGTGCCAGAGTGTGAAAGCAAGAATGCTACAATACGGCAAGATACTATAGTATAAATCCACAACTTTTTTTTCTTTTTACGTTGGCACACTGCTTTCGCTAAGATTTATCGTACGAGAAATTGTATCGTCTAAAGCGGCCTTTAGTCCCGACTCCCGATGCAGCGCTTCGTTGAATCTGCTGCCTAGAACGATGCCGTGTTGCCATGTCTCGCAGGTAGAACTCTCCAGTCCGAGCACGGACACTGGCCAAGCGACGATGCTAATGTGTTGCAGAGTGTATAAATTGTTTAAAAATTATGCAACTTTCACTATATTCTTGTATAGGCATGTGAGGGCGGATACCTGTCCGTCGCATTGTATATATTCATTCATTGTTCCGACAAACGAGCAGTTCTTTCACTACAACTGCCATTCTTCCTTGTCTTAAAAGAATTTTCACCTGCAAAGCTTGCTACGGCTTTGTTGGAGCTTTTCTTCGGAGAAAATATGTCGTCCGTAGCTTACTGTTGGTTTCCGCACACCACTCTTTTGAATTGAATTTATTAATGGCCTTCAGACATCTATGACTCAGGCAAAGATAGGGGAGAGAAAATGAGTCGGCCAGGCCCTAAGATACAGGTACTATCCCTTCATTCCCCTGTCACCAGGGGAATCTCTAGGGATACCTTTGTCAGGAGCATATATATATATATATATATATATATATATATATATATACATATGTTCAATTACTGTTGCAACTATATACATCAGGTACAAAATTCAAATAAAAACACTGCATTCATAAAATTACAGTGACAAAATACACAGTAAACTTACTAATATACAACAGGTAAACATATAATATAAAATGACACAATCCTACTGAAGTTTCTGCTCTTATATTTCTTTCGAAATCTTCTATTTTAAAATACCTTGAACATAAATGTGGAGTTTTCGGGTTCCAAATGTGTTTCCTTTTGCAACAATCCACTCACGATGTAAGAAGACGCTCATATTTAGGAAATCTAAAATAAGAAATTGTTTCCTCCCTTACAAAGTTTCTCGCATCTTAAAGGTTTCCAAACAACTGAAGAGAATCGCCTAAATATCACGAACTTTACGCAAGAATAAACACACATAGAACGAATTAAACTCCATTGATACAATGATGGCAGCAACGACAGACGACAAGTGGCTAGTCGCGCGGGACTTCATCTACGTCACACGTTCCTCCCCACACCACTAGTTTTCACGCAAGATCACCTCCTACTTTACCCATCTTGATCATCACCTACTGGCAGCCCTTATCAACATGGGATATAGCACCGGCCAGTGATTGTCTCCACTGGGTGTTACACTCAGGCCCGCCGCTAGCCTCAGGGAGTAGGGGGCCACGAAAAATTTAGGGAAGGGCTTGGGCTTACGAAGCATACATAAAATTAAATATTTGAATTGGGGCACGGAAAATTAACGGGGGCTCAATCAATCAACGTAAAGTTATGTAACGTATACGCAAAGATTATCAAATAAAGGGACGTTAGTCAATTAATTATGATTTTGAGAAAACTTAGAAAAATATCGTAGCTTTGAGGATAGAATTTGATTGTTTGTCATATTTTTACTTGGCCAGAAATTTGTGGGACTGTTATTGGTATTGTTAGTATCAGTTTTAGAAGCTTTGAAGATTCACCAAACGTTTTCTCCTAGCTGTTTTGAACTATAAGGTCTAACAAGTCCTGACATTGATCGAAATTTTTCTGCCTAGTAGATTGAAGACAGTTCGTCTAACAATGTATATACACAGTATTTTAAATGGAAAGATACAATGCCAAAGCTTTAAAATTATGATTTCTCTTTTAACGTAACATGAGTCGCCCGCAATGACCTCTATTTAAAATCGATACTGGACTGACTGCTGGTGCTGCCAAAATGTTCATGAATATATGAAGCAAGGATGAGGAATATTTATGAATAACTCCCAAGAGGGGGTGGCTCCCAAGGGCATTGAAATGATGGGAACCACCCAACTCTTGGAAGTTATTCATAAATATGGCCCTTAATCTCGTTTGTCCACTTCTAGTCTAAACCAATGTGGACCAAATTTTCAGTTCTAACTCAGCTTTTTACGCTCGATATCGCTGTGTTGCCCGTTTTTTACTTGTCTTAATTCCTGTAATAAACGTAAATATTTGTAGTATTTTCTACTATATGCCGAGTACGGTATACTATTATATGAATAACTCAGGAAGTGAAACTTAAACAAAAACGGTCCGCACAGCGATATTCTGCGTATAAAATTGAGTTTAAACTAAAAATTTGGTCCACATTGGATTAGACTGAACGTGAACATAGGAGTCTAAATATTTGCTTTCGACACTAAGCAGTCACTCATGTATAGTTAGTTTTCGTTACGACGTAGAACTCGAGATTCGCTCTTGACATTCAATTGAACATTCTGTGGTAACATCGCAGTCCCATCAAATGCAGGAAGAAATACATACATGCTCTCTCTCTCTCTCACACACACACACACACAGAAACTTCGAGTAAATGAAGCGAACTAGCAGACGGCTTTCTGCAGCCTGGGTGGAGGTCTTGTCGCTTGCGCGCCACAACTGCCACCTTGTAAACTTGTGAAATATTTTTGTCTCTTCCTAAAAGAAAACTATGGCTTTTTTGAACACTGAGGGGTAGAATATTATTACATTGAAATAAAAATTAAATAATTTAAGAATGTGGGTGTTATGCACCGGTGCAACAAGGAGAGAGTCCGCGCTTGATGGGATAGCACAAAAGTTTAGCCTAGTGTGGACTTACCATTGTAAACCACTGTTTATAGCTTCGGACTTTTTTTTTAGCTGTTTGTTTACCATGAATTGTTATTGCGTTCTTGGAATCGTTTGTGTAGGCTAACCCCCAATGCTTTATGTAAAACTACCTCTTTCTTCTTGTAGAATCAATCTAGTCTTAATGTTTTCTGAGAAGCATACATTTATTACTGTTGTAGTTACCGTTACAACCAAAAAAATACGATCGTCTTTATTTTCTTCTTTTTTTGCAGTATACGAAAGGGAATAAGCATGGGTGACTTAATTTCAGATTTATTGAAAACAGAAGGGAATGATGAAGTATTTTTTAGTGAATGCCAGCGTCTTGCATCAGGTAAAGAAAAACAAGTAGTATAAAGTATGGTGAATGTGGTCATACAATATGATTAATTAGTTTCGAAAGTCTTATTACAGGTTCTGACAAGCACAGTTTAAGTGAGCTTTTGTTGGAGGGTATTTAGTTATATTTAGGATTAAGCTGTTTTGTAATTCTCAGTATTGTAACAAATGTTTACGTGTTGAATGTGCTTAACGTGTTGTGACTTTTAATTATTTCGGATGCGTAGAATAGATAGTGGAATGTAAAATCAGTTGAGGATGAGTGCAAGGACGTACGTCCTCATTGTGTCCTTGCACTGACTTCTCACCTTGACTTTGCATCACATTTTGTACTCGACGCGAGCGAAATATGGAAGACTATAGTTTGTAAGGTAAATTTTACTTTAAGTTCGTCCTAAAATGCAAGATTTACAGGGGAAACTTAATCTTTCCAGTACATGTCGCAGTGTTAAAACAAAGTATCGAGTGATGGAAATGAAAAATAATCGAGAAAACGACAAAAGTGTCTCGTACTATTGGACAGTTTAGGCGTTCAGGCCGAACACATGGTATGAGAGTGTCAATCCTGGAATGGAACCATGATCCGACTTTGGATATTCTCTCTAACTGCATTTTCTTTTGAAAGCCTCTGTCTTTGTTTTAAGAACGTAAATACGGTATGACAAATTCACTACACACACTTATTTATTGCTATTATACAATATGTTTAATTTATAATTAATATTCACATTTAATATACCGACGTTCTGTCAACACCCACCACATCTCTGATGTTATATTTTAAACATAATAATTACTTATGTCCTGAATAGCTTGTATTAATACTTATACAACTGATTTATTTTAATGTACTTGTCTAATTATTCATGATTTGAGGAATATATGATTACATACAAAAAAATTATTCCAAACGCTCGGGATTCGAACCCAGGACCTCATGATTAGAAGCTACGTTCTGTACCACTGAGCTAACATGAACAACTCTACTGAACTCCTGATAGAACTCGTGCAGAAGAAAAATGACTGAATTTTCGGTGTCCAAAATAATCATATCCGTTGTAATGCTGTAGATTTTTCTCCTCAGTTTTGTTCATTCTGCTATGGATTCTTATTGAATAGATATACAACGCTAGTTCGAAGTAAGAAATTGTTAAAGCAATACACAGTGTCTTTCTTGCCTCTGACACTGAATTTATTCATTCAGAGACTAAAAAACTACTTCCACTGTTTTGGCGTTTATTTCCTTCTTCCAACTACCGATTCAATTATCTTGGGATCCGAACCACGCCGCAACTTGAATCCAGTGCACATACCTTGAAGTTAGGTCACCTCCATACAGAACAGGCCCGTTGAAGACCCTCCCTTCCGAATCCACAGTAGTAACACACCGTTATCCACTGAGCTGTATACAGCTTTACATTCACATGTTATTTCTAAAACCCAATTGAACCCGCCTGGGCCCAGGTCTGGATTTTTTTTTTTCCAAACTGTATAACGCTCATCTTGTGTTTCTAAGACGCACAAATATCTCATTTCTCCTGTAATTTTTTTCAAAAAGTGTCCACCAACTTCTGTACTGAACCCCACTGCTCTACAGTTTGATTGATAACTGAAAATATTCTGTTAGTGTCTGAGCCAAATGAGGACCGATGAACAGTAACAAGACTGGAATCCCACATTTGTATGTCATGTAGTGGCAATACTGAATGTGTCGAATGGTTGGCTCTGTCGTAAGTTCCATGTAGTTGTCATTATTTGTGAGGCATATTTTCTCAATTTTTGCACTTGTCTTATTGTGCGTCTATATAATCGGTGTAGTGTAGGGAGTCCAAAAGTCCCAGTATCCAAAACACAGAGCTGATTAGGAAGTTATAAGAGAATAAAGGAGAAAAAAACAAAAACAAGAAAAAAACAATATTATGGTTACACCGTCTATTGTGGTTGGTGTGCTGGACGGCCAAGTGACACTGGGAAGACTGAACGGCAATTCAGATCCTTCTCGGAGCGCGGTGGCTTAGTGGTAGAGTGCTCACCGGTGGTGCGTGGGTTTTCTCGGTTCTCCGGTTTCTTCCCACTTTATTTATTCCACCAATTCCCCATCATTATTCATTCGGCCTGAGTTACCTAAAGGACTTAAAAGATTTTTTTTTTAAATCAGACCCTGCTCAGGCGTATCAGTGAGACCATCCCGAATGATGTTCTCCCTCATATTCATCAGTCCCGTCTATGAATGACGGTATGCTAGTACCTTGAGCTTCGAATCACGCTGCGGAATGAATCCAGTTCACATGTCATGAAGTAAGCCCCCCCACACACAAACAGGTCCGCTCCAAGCCTCCTGATTCAGCAGTACCCGTTACCGACTAAGGTCTATACACAGCGTTACAGTTGCATACTTTAAGGTTTTATTTCTAAAACACTAAAAAACCAATGAAACCCGAAAAAAATCACTTGGTCCAGGTGGGTTGGGTTTTTAAAAAATTATGTTTTTTTTTTTTTTTTTCAAACGCTTATTTTAATGATATTTAACCTTGAAATTTGCAAATTTCGTAAATTCCAATTATCGAGAAAAATATTACCAGGAAGGACTTTCATTTAGTCCTTGTTTATCAAGACCCTCTTTATACATTTGCCAACATGAGGTTTCCTATCGTTTTTATTTTATGGGTTTTTAAAATTGGTGAAATTTGTCACCAATGACTATTTTAGGCTTTCCAAAACCCTGCTAATGAAAGGTTCATCGTGCACATACATACATTTCCTGAAAGCCCATCGTATCTAATTTACAGTGAGCATAGTACGTCGTGGCGAAGAAACACGTTTCTAAAACCAAGATAGGGGAAGACAAGAAAAAGAAAAAAGCTCCCGTTTCCTAGAAATTGACGCATAAATCTATTGTTTTTTCATTTTTTTAAATTTTTTTTTGATTCGTAAAATTTTAAGAAGCTGCGAGTCAGATTTGACTTGCAGTCGCTTTATATCCCGACATGTTCCCTTCGTTGCGATTTCTTTACCATTGTTAAAAAATAAGAGTAATTTTTGACAACCTGCCTATTCTTTACTAGGATGCTGAAGTAAGTTTCCTGATTCTTTAATTCTCTTAAAACACGTTACAGCAGTAACGGTGGGAAAATCTAATGGTGTAGGTGCTCAACTTCGAGATATAACTCCAATTTTAATACAAGTTCACTGAATTGCACACAGAATAACAACAACAACAAACCTGTACAAGTCCTTTTAATTCAGTAGAGGCTTTGGGAACTTGAGGAACTACTATTACACTGTGAAGCTGTCATTAAAGAAACCTAAGCCTATACGTTGTCTGTCACTTCATTCGGCAGTGAAGGCTGTGGATAGATGTAGGGTGGCGTTAGTGAGTGAGCTTGAACAAGAAAAATCGTCCAAAAATCCAGTTGCAATAGCACTTTACATTGAATTAAGATCATTTCGCTTTGTTTAGTGTACAAAATTGCTTTTGGATGTTCTTCTATGATTTGAAACGTTGTGTGAAGAGTTTCTAGAAAGACGAGATTGATTTGGTGAATGCCACTAAACAGTTTGTAGGAGAATTTCTGAATGAAGTAGAGTCTTATGTTGCTCCTTACGATGATGATGTGAAATACCAGGCCATAGAGCTTTGTTTTTCATCAGAAATTATCGACGGCAAGTAGGAAATGTAAAGAACAGGTTTATTGACATTGTAATTGAAAATTTAGAGGCGAGTTTTCCAAATGATTTTCAGAGCGATAATTAATACTGTAAAATATCCCTAAGCAACAGGAAATTTATAATTTATTGCAGCTTGATCAATTGTATAAGTTGCGTATTTAGTTAGTTCCAAGTAATTACAGTAACAAAACGTTATTTTTGTTAATTGTTTTCCTTTTCGGTAGCTAAAAATTTGTGTCTTACTGTTGAATTTTATCTTCAAAATATAAGACAAAATGCTTCTTGGGCGGACATCGTCTGAGACGCGAGACATTAATGTCAAGTACATGATTGACGTGAAAAATATAGCACACCTGGCACGTTCAAAATAACTAATGGTCGATGAATATTCTCAATAATTAATATTGACTTACCTTTTCGATACCAATATAAAGGGAATTTCGGTGAGTTTCGGACAGTACAAAAATTTAAAAAATAAGGTATGATATTCTCGTTGTATACGCGCTATAATAATATATAAGCAGAAAGTTTTTAATTGACTACAGTACAATATCTAAAAAGTTATATTTAATTTTTATGATTATGACGTAGTATTGTAATTATTTTAAAGTATGTTAAAGGTCCATTTGTCCTAGTAAGTAGGTTCTTATTTCTAACGTGTTTTTTTATTTGTAGAGTATTTTGAATTAAAATTACCAGAGAAAAAGGTTACGAGTGTAAACTCAGTGAACTTCTTGGCGTAAACAGTTTACACTTTTGAGATTAACATTGACGTTTCGATCTACACTAGGATCTTGATTAAAAATTAAACGCAAAGAATGTGATGCAAAAGAAAGAATCCTAATATACCTATAAATCAAGACGTAGTTTATAATAATTATTTTGATTTTTAAGTAGATTTTCTTACTTTTCTATCTTTTTTGCGTTTTAGTTTTGATAAAGGTCAGTGTTTATCTAAACCGAAATGTTAGTGTATATCTAAATAGCATAAGTTATGCACTACAAGTTCACCAAGGGTACGCACTAAAAATTTTTTTCTTGATAACTTTTTAACGCAACATTACTGTTCTTAAAAGTTCTTCTTAAAATGCTTGTAATCGAAACTGTGTTTTCCTCGTCCACCGTTACATTATTTATTTTTCAGACATCACATGTGGAAAGATAAAATTGGTTGCCGTGGTGGAGAATTTGGGGCAGGAATTAACAAGTAAGGAACCCAAAATTCGACTTCAAGGGGTTCGGATACTAGTTGAAGTGCTGAAGGAACTGCCAGCAGATTTTCTGCAAGAACGAGAGCTTGAGTTCATAAGCAACTTCCTGTGCGATAGATTGAAAGATCATCACTCAATCATTCCAAGTGTATTGCAAGGGATTCTAGCCGTGGTGAGTACAGTTTAGGACTCTTTACATTAGACCCTCTGCTGTTGTCTTTCTTACTTCTCCCTACCTTAATTGTTTAGTGTTTTGTTTGTCTACTATTACGATCTCATCCTGGTGTCGCCCAGTTGCCACGTTCTGTGAAGCTTCTTTGGATTTTGAGCAAATAAGTGTTAATTAGTGCAATAGAATTATTGAGTGTAAGGAGCTTTTTTAACAGCTCGAGATAGTCACCTTTGTTTTGCATCCTCTTCAGACTCGAGATGAATATTTTCTTAATTATTTATTACTTTGTGTTTAATACATGAATAAAATCATTTGACTGCTTGTTTAACTTTGTATTATTGTTGTGTATGTAACATCTATTGGTACTCAAGCAAGACAAATCACACAATTGTAATTATTAGTAATATTAACCATAGATATATTGTAATGGCTGGGGAATATTTGATTCACTAGCTACAAAATTTATTGTGTTGTGGTTCCCTGGCGAAACGAATAGGTTCATGCTTACTCAAAGTCAAATATTTCCTGAGAATGTTGCCTGCACTCAGTCCAGGCAGAAGGTAAGAAAGATAAAGGAAATTACTGCATTGTGATTGATTGATTCGACTTCTTAGTGCGTACTGCTGAACATACGATCTCAACATTTGTAAATCCATGTTAGTACGTATTACAAATTCTTAGTGTGTATTCTTAGGCTTATCTGAAGAAGCGTTCCATCGTTCCGTTATTTGCTCTTAGTAGTAAATACTAATAATAGTGTTACCGAGTTGTAGTAATGGTTAGTTTGAACAACTGATGCGTATGTATGAATTATAATATGTCAGAAAGCTCTATGTTGGTTGAAAGTGATTGACCAAAATGGAACGACAGTGAAGGCAAGGAATATTGAATATTTGGCTAGGGGATAATGCAACAGGTAGCGATAGCGAATCTTTGAAATTTAATGCTACTTTGAATGTGTGTAAATTTAATATCGTATTTTTTAAAAAGGAAAACAATTTCGTACGTAGGAGCTCTGAAGTATTATTTAATGTACGTGGATTTTTGATAGTATCTGATTAGTGGCATTGAAGAAAAAAAAAAGTTTAAAGTTTTGTTTGTAGTGCCGCAAAGTTCCTTTAGGTATATATATAAAATTAATTTCTTAAATAGTACTTCTGTTTCGGTTCAACTATATACGTGTTTTAGGTTCAGTATAACTCGCGAGAGTAAATTCCGAACTTTGTTGGCTTCTTTGTTTTTGTAAATTAGAACGGATGGTTGTTATCAAACTACATTATTAGATATTTTCAATTAATATCTATTCAAGTACTTAGTTCTAAGAAATAAACTTTAAGTAAGTCATTTAAGTTAATTAACCTATTATTTTTAAACCCGTGCTTCACTTGACTGTGCCTCAAAGCTATAATGGTGAATATTTAGTTAAGTGTTGCTCTTTCTCAGTTAGCTCATTAATTAATTAATTAATTAATTAATTTAAAAAAAAAAGCTTATAGTTGCAAACAAGGAACTTCTACTTCATTTTAGGCATCCATGGTTCATCTACCACACAGTTCGCCATCACAGCTTCTTAATAGAATATTTCAAGAAGTAAGCTGCCAGTCGCTTGCTCAGGAGGATCGAAGGACAGTGTATCTAATTTTTCGCACATTCTTTGAGACGAAACGACAAGGTAAAACGATTGGTAATAGTATCTCCTCTGTAGAATTATTCCATTTCTTAATGACGTTCGGAGCATGAATTATCTTAATAAACAGCCATTTTATGTAGAAGGTTCAAAGTAATAGTTTTAGATATATATATGCTGGGATACAAAATTCGTAAACCTATTTCGTCCTTGTTTTTAGGTTTTTCATAGTGATTAAAATGTAAATTAGTTTACATGTTGGTTGTATGTGTGTTTTTACAGGGTCTGGGACCTTAGAACTCCTGGAATTCAGAATTTTTTAATTTCAGAATAACGTTGGGATTTCTCTTAGAATATCAGATTCTAGTAGGAAAATATTTCCCTTAATGTAACAAATACAACCCTAGGGGTGTCTTATACTGTAATTCGTACAGGGTACCCACCAACCTGGAAATCTTGGAAAAGTCATGGAATACTTTGAAATATTTTTTATTGCGAAGTCAAATTTATTCCTATTTTACAAACTATGTTTCGATTAAAGAAAAAGTCTTGCAGAGAAAAGTTGGGAGGTTGCAAGGTATGTTCTCACTACAGGAAGCAGTGAGAGAGCTCTTATGTCTTCTGTGTTCCTTTGCAAGATTCATTTGAAGATTCCAGACCTAGTACTGGTGTTGAAGTTCTTGATGCTTCAACCCATCCCCAGTCAGGATCTACTGAGAAATCCACAGAAGCTGATATTTCCGTCAAATTTCAGATCTCATAATTGATTGAACTGCTAAAAAGTTCGTTGTGAAGGAAGAAGTCCTTGAAACTAAAATTGTATGAGCCATGAAGCTGGTATCAAGTCATGCTATGTTCAGTTTTCAAAGCGGTTTTGGTGTCATTTTCATGCTCGTGTTCAAAGGACAGTGCTATTGCCCACAGTTTACTATGAGACCAACTGAATCTTCATGTGGGTCACGGAATGCTCCATACTTCTTTAATGAATTATGTGATGATATACGTTGTGTTGACATATTGGAACAAAAGTAAAGAAAGGGTGAGCACAAGATATTTGACTTCTGTTTTTCTGAGTCATTCTACTGCTCTGTACTTGGTCTCTAAATTTCTTGAGGCACTGTCTTCTTTTCCAATGCACAAAATGATCCAAGTTCGATGGATGGTTCCAATGTGAATTGGGTGTTCTAGGAAGCTCAAAACAGAATTAGTTTCTGATTAAACTGCTCCAGAAATGCTCCAGTTGGGCAGTTGCGGGCTTCATGTAATTGATGTGGCATTCGAGTATGGATACAAGAAGTCAGGTTGGATGCTTAATCAATTTCTACGTTACATTTGCTACTACTATAAAGATCACCCTGCTCGCTGAGCTGATTTTACCCACTGCACTCGAGAAATTAATCGTAGGGCTTGCTTGGAGGGCAAATGGAGGAGATCAAGAGAAAAAGTAGTTTTAAATATGTATATATATTTTTTTTAACTATTTTGAATATATTTTATTTGTTTTGTGGCATAAACTTCCAATTCTGTGTTTTAGTGTTAGAGCGTGTTTATCCTAAAACTATTTCTTTATTGAAGACCTGAAAAAAATTAAAAATACGAACCTGGAAAAGACAGGGAATTCTTTTATCTAGTGTTAGTGGGAACCCTGTTTGTAGTAGTATGAACAGAATAACCATATCGTTGCTATTAACTTTTGAACATTTTCGTAGGGATATTTGAGGAATTTGTAACAGAAATGAACACTCCTGTAATGCTTTAGGAAAAGAGACCGTTGTGCCATTTCCCATACCCTAATGTGGTTAAAAGGAAAATATTATTTTTTACTAAATACTGTATTACTATATTATAAATATTTTGTGGAAAGTATTGTGCTGCTTGAAACTGCCAGCTATATTGAAGTATTTCGTTGTACAACGGGAGAAAGAAGGTTGCCAGCATGAATGGGATGACTAGTATATTCATACCAGATTCCATTGTTTGATAATGAGGAGCAGCAATGTCCTTAGTAGCTCGTACACGTGCTCTTAATGCCGTAAACTGAGCGTGTATTTGTTTATCTCAGAGAATGGGAATGCTTGATTGTATCTTTAGGGTTTTGCAGATATAATTGGGTTGATTGATACCTTGAATTAAGGCTTACACCATTTCCTTTACTCTTTCCTTCTGTCACAGATAGGGTAAGGAAGTTAGTAATGAGACTACGAGTTATAACACGCACGGAAGTGTAAAATTGCTAACTGTAGGTCTAGGACAGTAGTATGCAAAGACAGCACCACACGTCTGTCACCTTGATTTTAGATGGGACTATTTAATTGTTCAGGTCATTCTTCGAACGAACTTTACCATTATTAGGATGAAATTCTTATGGAAGCAATTCCTAAGATTTGAGAAAAGTACAAGGGTTCTAAAATTTTTGCACTGAAAGTAACACTTATATATAAAAAAATAACCACAGGCGTTACAGACCGATAGGTCCTGAACCTGCCCCAATGCCTTCTGTCCGCGGTTGGTAGAACTGCGTCCACCTGAGTAACGGCAATGTGGCCGTCACGTCTTTATTCACGTGAGTCCCCAGTTTGCCTCACGACGCTGGGTGGACGCCGAAAAGTGGGACTCCACGCGGACATGAGTCCAACGCTCTTAACCATTAGACTATGGAGCCCCCGAAAGTAACACTTACCACGTTGATCTGGCCTCTACGGAGGATGTTCGAAATGGGTCACACAGACTTCCAAATATATCTGTATACGCTTTTGTGTATTGGTGAAAACTTTCCTCAGGGCATGTGCTGTTTGTTTTACTGATGTTAGTCGTTAGTGTTCGCGAAGTGTGTGCGAATTACCTGTGTACACCTTCCCCTTCAGTGCCTCCCACAGTCGGGACAGGTCCGGTAACCGGATAGGCCACAGTCCCCGAGAGATGATGGGATTTCCGAAAAGAAGTCTTAGCCCCAGTTTTACAATCGACCGCTTTCTAGTCAGCGCTAAGTTGAGGCCAAGTATCATTTTGGGTACGCAAAGTATGATTTGGTCTCAACTTAGCGCTGGCTAGAAGTTTAGCAGTTGATTGTAAAACTGGGGGTTAGTGATATAGCAGCGTTCCAAGCAGTCCTGTTGAAAGTTAATAGCCAGAGCACTTCAGCGTGGCGTGTCAAGTTAAATTCTATTTAAATTATTAGTGTATTAATACTTCAAGTCACAGTATCTTTTTGGACACCGTGTATATTTTATTTGTGCATTCGTTTATTTTAATTTTATTTTCAGATGTTGAAGGCATGGGACTCAATCTTGTCTTGGGAGTAATTCAAGTAATGGATAGTGAGCGAGACCCTCGGAACCTGATGTTACTGTTCCAAGTGCTTCCCAATTTCGTTAGTTCTATGCCATTGGGCCATCTTGCAGAGGAAATGTTCGAAGTTATTTCATGTTACTTTCCTGTTGATTTCACGCCGGTAAGATATTTTTTTTTTGTTTCGCACCTGTTATGGCCAATTCCTATCGATATCAACAAAAATAGTAGTGGGTAAGTGCAAAACTTCTATCCGTTTTGATAGGTCACAAGTTAGCGGAGTAGTGACCTCACACATGATGCTTCCAGTGCGTGAATCTGTACTTGTAGAACATTAGAGGAGGTACAGGCAGGAAGTGTGAACGAGCAGACAGGGACAGTATATCGTGTCGATGAAATGGAGACCGATAAGGAGCACATCAGACACTGTTTACTTTTTTGCGTTCAATAAAGGCAGTAATGCGGCGTCAGCCTGCCGCAGCAGTCGGCGGATGTATAGGGAAGATCCAGTTGACGATAGCACATATCGTCGGTGGTTTCGAAAATTTAGGGACGGAGACAGAAGATCAACTACGGTCTTGGACGTCCATCATTGTTTTCCGAAACAGTCTGAATCCAACCGTAGAGGAATTAGAGGAAATCATCCTGGTACGCAGGAATTTCTGGGTTTCACCACAAAATTTGATCGTTCTGTTCAACATCAACTGAGTGCAACTCAACGGGAGGGGGCGCGTCGCGAACTGTTTCCTTGCTTTTCCAGTACAAGAATTACCAGTTAATTATCACAGGTAGTAAGAAGTGGGTTTAGTAGCGAAACGTAAAGTGACGAAGGACTGTGTGTCGCTTTCCTGAACCTCCTCCATCGACGTCCAGACCAGAACTTCATCCCAAGAAGGTGATCCTGAGTGTGTGCTGATATGTCAAAGGTATAATTCACAGAGTGGTCCTGGAACTTAATTAAACCATTAATGCCACCTTCTACTGTCAACAGTTGTGGACAGACTGCGAGCAGCATAGCTATCGATGCGACCAGGCCTCGTCAATCGCTAAGGAATCATTATCCACCATGATAATGCCAGGCCACATGCTGCTGTTATCACCCGTCAGAAAATGATGAACCTTGGTTGCGAGGTTTTTACCCCATCCGCGTTATTCTCCTGACTTGGCCCCTACATACTACCACCTGTTCGCACCTTGTAGAACTCCTTCGTTTGGACAATCTTCGATGATGTGTAGGCTTGTAAACTGTCGTACAATAGTTTTTCGACTCAAAACATCAGAACCTCTATTGGTGTAAAAATCATCTCCTCCTTCCTGAAAGATTGCAAACGGTCATCGATTTCGATTGCGATTATGCACAGTACTAGGGGGAGGGGGAGGGTCCTTTTTGTGTTGTTCACACTTGTGTATGAAAAACTGGTAGAACTTTTGCACTTAACCAATAGTTCGTCCTTTAGTCTGGTGTTTTTTTACCCCCCCCCCCCCCCCCCCGTGATATGACCGTATTAAAGATATGCACGAAATGTAACCATAGGCTTTTATATTTGCACAGGGTGTCTGCCACCCTGGAAGACTGACTCACTGAGATCTGTAATTTGTGAGAGAAACTCAGGGACATTTATTAGGTGGGCCTGCTCACAGTTCGTAAGAGTACTGCCCCGGAAATGCTGAGGTCGTGATTTCGATTCCCACTGCTGACCGAATTTTCCCCCTCTATTTTAAAGAAATTACTTTTTTTTTCACATGTTAAATACCAATAACGTACAAGATGCTTGGACTGGGTGGTGGTGGTAGGGGTTAAATACTACGCAAGCTTCATGATTGGGGCATAAGGGGCCACATGGCCCATTTTATAACAAATTTTCTTAGCGATCGCTATTTTCGCGTCCGTGTTCGTGATCGTTTCTCAGAGCGTTATTTACAGGAGAATGGCGTACCTCAAGGGAGTGTGCTGAGCGTAATACTGTTCGCTATTGCAGTGAATAGTGTTATGGCTTGTATTCGAACTCCTGTACAAGGTCTTATATATGTCGACGACTTGACGATTGTCTGCAAATCTGCGAATATCAACCTCGCAGCCCGGCAGATCCAGTTGACGCTTAACCGTCTTGTTGACTGGTCACACCAGACTGGTTTTCGTTTTTCACCAACGAAGACAGTCCGTGTCCACTTCTGCCGTAAACGAAATTGTTTCGTTGACCCAGATCTCTTTCTTGAAGACAGACAACTCCAGTTCGTCGAGGAGGTACGATACCTCTGTTTATTATTTGATACCAAGTTAAATTGGCGTCGTCACCTTCGCCAAATTAAAATTTCCTGTACGAGAGCTCTGAATTTATTGCGTGTTTTAAGTCATCCCACTTGGGGTACTGATCGTACAACCTTGTTGCGCCTTTATCGCGCACTCATTTTATCTAAGCTTACCTATGGTTGTCACGCTTATTCCTCTGCACGCTTTTCAGCGTTACATACGCTGGATAGTGTCCATCATGCTGGAATTCGACTTTCTACTGGCGCGTATCGCACAAGTCCTGTGACTAGTCTTTGTGTTGATGCCGCTGAACCACCGCTCGCGATTCATAGGATGTACTATGTGTTGAACTACCTTGCTAAGATATCATCTTTGGCAAGACACCCAGCACATGACTTAATCGTATACCCAGTCCAACGAGCCCTATATGAGCGCCGTGGTCACGCTACCCGACCGCTTGGCATCCGAGCGTCACAGTTGTTGGAGAATCTGAATGCAGACCGCCCAACTGTCTGTCCTGTCCGTTTTAGTCTCCGTCCGCCGTGGACACTTGCCCGCCCACGGATTGATCTTTCTTTGTCACACTTCAAGAAATCGGAGACCTCCATGATTGAATTCCAGCAACGTTTTCTTGCGTTGCAGAGTCAGTACCCACGTTTTATCTCTGTTTTTACCGATGGATCCAAATCAGATGAATCTGTTGGATGCGCGTTTGTTGTAGAAGGGGAAGCCCGCCAATTTTGTCTTAATCCCAAAGCCAGTATTTTTACTGCTGAGCTATATGCTATTTTAAAGGCTTTGGATTTTAGTCTTGTTCATGGTTTCAACCGCATCCTTGTTTGTACAGATTCGAAGAGTGTTGTTCAAAGCCTCGACAATATGTATTCGAAACATCCGCTCGTGCAAGATATTCTATGTAAGACCCACGCCATCTGCTGTGCCGGTGGTGAGGTAGTCTTTTCGTGGATACCAAGTCATGTTGGTATCCATGGTAATGAATTGGCAGACGAAGCTGCTCGTGAGGCCTCTTTAGGAGCTAACATTGATATTCCGCATGTCCCATTTCAGAACATGATGATATATTATAAGCAAGTTACACGCAATGAATGGCAGCGACGATGGGATGACGTAGCTGTTAATAAATTGAAAGAACTTACGGTAACTGTTGCTCCATGGAAATCATCTTGCCGAGATAGTAGGCGGGAAGAAGTCCTTTTATGTCGTCTACGTATAGGACACAGTCGCCTAACACACGGATATCTGTTACGACGATTGGATCCACCACGTTGTCATAATTGCAATGTGGTTTTAAGTATTCGTCACGTGCTTTTAGATTGTCCCGGATATAATCATCTCAGACAACGTTATAACATCCCCAATGACATGGCGTCATTGTTAGGGGATGCACCAGGTATGTTGCGGAAAGTTTTTAGGTATGTTCGTGAGACAGGTTTATCTCCGTCCCTCTGAGATGATTGTCCCATAGCTGTTAAGTTTTATGTAGTATTATTTTATATTTTTGAAGGCCTATTTACAGCCTTCACGTTTTTACCTTTTATGCTAAAGACAATAAACATCTTTAGTTTTTACTACTATTTTATTTTTCTGAAGAGCTTACATCTTCAGCTTTTATACGCTTTTATCATTTTAGTTAACAGCTATTTTTAGACGTGACAAAGATAAGGGGCTTCCCCCGTATCGGGACGAGCGTAAGCCATAGTGCTGTTACCGCCCATACAATTCATTTTATCTTTTTTTTTTATGGTGGGGGTTAAAAAATGTCATTGCGTATTTAGTCCTTGTGCCAGAAGCCAAAAAACGATGATTTGGTATAAAATGGGGGACCAGATGAAACTTTCAGCACTTGTACACTGACATATATAGAGCACGAAAATACGTGATAGACATTCCAAAAGGGTAGCTATCCAAGTTGGCGGCCATTCAAAATGGCGACCGACGCTATTTATTAAAATCAACATATCTGGTGTAGTAAAAAGTAATCCATTATTTTGCCAATAGATGGCTTCAGTGATCTGTATCTCGCGTTGTATAAGTCCGATCGGGTTCAACGAGATGGCGTTCAAACGATGAGATTGCGTACTACAAA
>JAGDQP010007678.1:41523-66204 GCA_022664845.1 Lepisma saccharinum | reverse complement strand
GGTCGAATATCGACCTATTTCCACACTCACTTCCGAAGGACCCATTGAATTCGTTATACCTGGAGATAGTTCCGAGTATATACATCCCGCTTTTCTGTACCTCTATGTAAAATGTAAAGTTACGCGAGGTGATGGTTCCAATTTACACGTAGCAGCAGCGGGACCTCCTCCTGTTGCGGCCGATATTGTTGGACCCGTAAATAATTTTCTCCATTCTATGTTTGGACAAGTTGATGTTTATTTCAATGATAAAGTCATTTCTTCATCTAATGGTACGTATCCCTATCGCTCCTATTTTGAATCAGGTCTCAATTATTCCGAGGATGCTACCAATACACATTTGAAAACGGCGTTGTGGTATAAGGATACCGGAGGGCAATTTAATACATTAGGTAATGCAAATGTTGGATTTCAAAAACGTAGTGCAATGGTTGCTGGTAGTGCCTCTATTGAAATGCTAGGGCGTCTTTTCACGGATATTACAACAATGGATCGTATTCTTCCCAATAAAGTTAGTGTTCGAGTCAAGTTAAGTCGTAGTAAAGATGCATTCTGTCTTATGGCAGCACAGGATTCTAATTATAAAGTTCAATTGGAGGAAGTCATACTGTATGCTCGTCGTGTAGAAATCTCTGCTGATGTTGCACTTCAGCTAAATCGCTTTATGCTTCAAGATACTGCCAAACTTCCATTGACGCGTGTAGAAACACGTGTACATACCATACCTGAAAATGTCTCTACGTTCAATCTGGATAATTTATTTTTAGGTAAAGTACCTAAAGGTCTTGTTATCGGGTTTGTTTCAAACACTGCATTCAATGGTCGGTACGATCTTAATCCCTTCCATTTCCAGCACTTTAATCTTAACAAGCTGCAAGTGCAGGTTGGATCTAAATTTCATCCTCCCAGTCCCCTTACACCTAATTTTGCCAATAATTTGTATATTCAAAGTTATCATTCTTTGATTTCTGGTACTGGTATATTTCATCAAAATGCCGGTCACACCATTACACCGGAAGATTATCCAAATGGCTATACGCTATATGCATTTATTTTATCACCTACCAATACATTGGACGACTCTACGTGGGATGTCGTCAAAGATTCGCCTGTCAATATTAAAATAGGGTTCAGTGAGCGTCTTCCACAATCCATTACTTGCGTGGTCTATGCACAATTTGATTCCCTGATCCAGATCGACAAAGATCGTAATATCTATACGGACAATAGTATATAAATAAATAAATGTACCATACTTACACTAAATTTTAAAATTATTAGTTGGCACTCTGTCTCAGTAAGTGTATAAAAGATGGGGGTAAGTTCCTGTTTACATCATTTGAACGACGGTACCATGAGGGCAATCATTCACTTTTCGGCGTTTGAGCAAACTGGTGAGGATGAGTTTATTGTCAAGGAATTGGCCATTGTGAATCCCGATGTCAATACAGTTCAAAGCTGGATGTTCAAGGCACCTTTTGAAATTTCCCAATTACCATTAACACTCCAGTTCGATAACGAATATCTTGCTATGCACATTTTTGGAGTCGACTGGTCCGATGGTGATGTCGCATACAAGGATCTTCAGCGCATACTTACCAACTATACAAAGCATATTCCTGTACTCAACACCCATGGACACCGGCGACAACAATTCCTACAACGTATGCTGGGACGAAGTGTTATGAATCTCGAAGATTTGCGTTGTCCAAAATCATCCAAATTACTGTTTCCTGAAAGTCATTGTGCACATCGGCATCATCAGTTTCATACATTTCGATGTGCATTATATGAAGCATTGTGTTACAGCAAGTACTTAACATACCATGATTTATCACAATACGTAACCCCTGAACCTAAAAGTGTATATAACCCCACACCCATTACCCCAAGTCCCAGTGTACTTCATGAAGATGATGAAGAAGAGTGTCATTCCGTGTGACTATGTGGACTGATCAAATATTAAAGACAGTGTTACATGACTGTTTCAGTGCGAGCATATTAACTGGCATTTACTCTTTGAATCACCTACCTGCAATAGTAAAAGCACCAGCCGCTGTAATTGTTAATTTAAGTCCGTCTTATCAGCAAGGCACACACTGGACCTGTATTGTCATTAATAAAAATAATCGTGCCTTCTATTTTGATAGTCTTGCACAAAAGCCGCCAAAATCCATTGTACACTTTCTTCGGCGCAATTCCTGTATTTATCGTGTGAATAACGTCCAGTATCAAGCTGATGATTCCGTTTTGTGTGGCTTATTCTGTCTAGTTTATATTTATTATAAAGTACGTAATATTAATATTCTAAAAACATTTTCAAAGACCAACTTACAACGGAATGATCAACTTGTACTGAATCATGTCAAAAAGATCCTGAAAACAAAACAACATTGTAAATAATTTTTTTTTTTAATACTATGTAAGCTTTTGTAGTAGAGTAGTTTTTCTGTAATAAAAACCTTTTACCTCCTATTTGTTTGAGTTTCATTTCATAAAATAAAACAAAACCAACACATCCTGTGTAGTATATATTTATTTTCCAATCATGTTACAATTTCAATGTGGATATACCATCCACCACTTTTAATGTTTGTACTTTGATCCAACATTGTAACTGTATGCAATTACGCAAGGCACATGCATACTCTTGCACTGGTTGGTGATAGGTACACTTTGCTATATCTACTTTGAAATTAAGTGTGCGTAAGGCAGGACATGCTTGATCTTCAACATTCACAAGATTCGTCAGTTGAAACACTTTACGCAATAACACCATCTTTTCATGACCTTTACAATAAAAGATGGCGCCCATTTCACATAATTGCAATACAATATGGCGGATATGGGATACTGTATATCCATTCGACGTATTCCAGTCTAGGCCATGCAAATTATAAGTTAACCAATCGACTTGTCGCTGATAACCACTTGATAAATCAGAACGTTCACAAGGTAATTTCATAAGACAATGAAACAATAACGTGGCATCACATGCAACTAGACAAAATTCTCTAATAATGTATTCCCTATCGGAAATTTTGAAACCTTGAACGTCAATAATGTACTGCCTCGCACATAATAATCGTGAACCACTAGGATTCTGCTGTTCCAAAATTAAAGGTATCAATAATGCAATACACTCTGGGTCTTTTATAAAATGACGACAGACATTAAACAAAATGGTTTTTGAAATATGAGGATGACCCTGGTCTACGAAACGTTCATAATAGTCTTGGAAAAGTTCTGGGTCGTTTATATGACTGTCAACATGTTGTGCAATCACAGTACCCGTATTCCACACGTACATGCAATTGTGTACTTTACCCAAATTACACTCTGAACACAAAATAGGATTGGCTTGTAAATAAGTACTTACTGTTTTCAATATGCACTTGTTCACAACATAATCGCCATTACAACTCGTACACTGAGCCATGATCACTACACAAGTCCACTACATACACAGTTCCACTATATATGATGTTTTCGTCCAGTACACAATTCACAAACACTGTCTCTTATTGGGACCGGTGGGCTGCACGATCTTTGTCCGCAAACATATCCTGCACCTTCCACAATTCGGTTTTCATCAGACGCTGAATTCCCCAATCCATCTTCTCTTTCAGTTCAGATGCGTTCGGATGCTTATCCAAGTAGATCTTAAACAGAGCTTCCACCGTCTTCGGATCACGCAACGTGTACCGAGTTCGAGCCTCAAACTCGGGATACACCGCCTCTGGAAAGACGTCGGGTAACATATACCCCGTTAAATGACCGTGACATTCGTGCTCCTGCCGATGAGGGCTGTTCTTCCAACATCCCAAACAAAGCAGGCTTTCTGAGGGCTTCCAGGCGTCAATGGCGGACCAAATACATGCCTCGTCCACCCAGCGCGGTGTGCACTTACACACCGGTGCGACTGGAGGTTGTCTTTCTATATTGCGTACAACAGATGCTTCCATGGTTCGTCAGTAACTATGTCTCGTAATGGCAAGTCTCCTCCTTGTAAAGTAACTAGCACTAAGCATGTCCGCCAATACCATGCCACCGACGCAGTACGCGTCTGCGCAACTCTGGGTGGGGTAGTCCAAATTTCATTCGTGTGCGTGTAGCTAGCTCATTAGTATGCGTACATTGTTTGCGTCGTTATTGGATTCGCCATGGGGGGGTCTCCCTCATGAATTATTAAAACTCTCACAAATACCTTGGAATTACTACTCAAATGATATGGTTACATTATTTACTAACTAATAGTAATAAAAGCATTTTTTAAAAATAAAAATGGAGTAAAATCAACTTGTTTTATCAAATAGAAAAAAGTAAGAGATTCTTGTTGGATGAAAATAAATGACTAATAAAGCTCTTGTAGTTCCATTAATATAAATACATAGACATTTATTAAAAAAAAAATGGCGCTTGGTGATCATTTGTTGGTAAACAAAGATTATATATTAAGATCTTACTTCATTCTACACGGAAATAAATTAGTTTTAACTAAGTCAAGATTTTGCTAGGTTAATGACCAAAAGGGTTGCACATAACCTACTGGTTATTTATCACAACCCTTTCGAGACATGAAAGTACCTAATTCTGTAGGTAAATGGTAACCCATTGAAAAAGGTTAACAGAAATCAGGGTAAAAACAACCCATTTGTGGGTAGCAAGTTACCTACACGATTGGTACAAGAAGGAATAAACAAACAACACGGTTAATTTAAACAACATGATTGACCCACTGCTCGGTTATGCTAACGTTTAATGTGCAGGTAAATTTAACCTTCTGAGAATTAGTTATTTTTTAACCTTAATGAGGGTTAGCTGAACCGAATCTCGAGATGGCGGTCATTGAACACTGAGGGGCTTCCACATGGAAGCTTTGCACCAACGCCAAAACGTTAACGTGAAACTTAGGAGGTAACCTAGCAACCCTAAATCTAGGAATGTAGTGTTATATAAATTATTATTAATATTCTGTTAATGACAAAGTGTAATATGAAACATTGAGATTCATATAATGAATATCACAGTAGTGTAACTTGGGAAATACATGCATTATCGACCATGAACTTCAACTGATCGGCGGAGTAGTTGGTAGCACTTCGGACTGCTACGGATGAGGTCCACGGTTCGATCCCAGTCTGGCGCACATTTTTTTTTACAAAGATAGCTATAATAAGCTATATGTAGTGTAAATAATAACAGTAACTTGCTTTCAGACGATTTTACCACTTTTTTTTTTTTTACAAATTTTCTTTGGGGTGGGTTAAAGTAACTGAGTACAGTTGTTTATCATAACCCTTCAAAATAACCTACATGGAGGGTTACACCAACCCACTGGATCTAACCTTTTTGGCTGGGTTGCTGTAACCTTGTACTTATTAGGCTCTATATTTACCAACTCACTCTGTTGCATTAACCCATTTTTGGGTTGCTAGTAACCTTTTATTTCTTTCCGTGTAGAGAGAATATAACTTGAGTCATTTGGCTCATAAAATATGGACAATAGTCAAAGTCATATTAGAATGTTACAGTTTTCTTCTTTTACACTCTACAGTTTTTTAGAGGCAAAACATATTATATTCAAATATGTGAATTCCTAGGAGTAAGAAAGTTGTAAATCATAATTATTTAAAAAAAATAAAGTCATTTTTCCATGCCAAAAAGGTTTACACCCAATAAAAGATTGTCTCTTATCAAGTTAATACCGTTACAAAAAGGACAGAAATATAGTAAGTACTAACATTAACTTGATACAGGCAATCCTTATGACAGGTATGACCTTCTTTATGGAAATATGACTTTCAGTTAAAAAAAAAAGTGAGTTACAACCTTTTTGCCCACATGTATTAATACAGAACATAAATCTCTTTTGAAGATTTAAATTAAATTCGTAACTCATTCACTTGTCTATAGGTATATTTGAAACAAATTAAAGGAAATTTGAAAATAATAATCATAATTTGTAGTTTTTTTTTTTTTTGCCATGAAATATGTATAATTTCTGTCATGTAGGCATTAAAACCATTCTAAAATGTATCGGTTTACTTCTTAATTGAGCGGAAAATCAAACACGGAACTTCTTGATGGCTAGGCGATGTGAGTTACCGCTCATCTAGCAGGGAAACATAAGTAAATAATGCATTTACTCTAGACTTTGTATACGTTGCCGGCAATGTATGAAATCAGGCAATCGGTGCAATACCTGGTAAAATATGAGCTAAGCATAGGAATCTAACCTAACCTAACCCTTTACCTAACCTACCTTAAAACAGAAACATTGTCCAAATAATAGTTTGCCTGAGAAGATCAGACATTCCACAGAAAGCCGCATTGCTGTTAACATACACATCTTTCGTAAATTCCTTTAGTTTTATGCTCAATATATAAGTTTAAGAAATGGGGAAATAATAATTATTATTATTATTATTTGTGAAGGTAAAATTTGAACACATTTTGCACATTTAGTTTTTCAGGATTATTTTTTTAACACTTCTTAAACGTATTTTGATCACTACGGATCCTCATAAACATATAATCACTCTTTTCTCCATTGAACTTCCTAAAATATATAGGAAGAAAAGTGAAGACTTGACAGTGTTCTTTAAAGCTCAATTGGTTGTAGTAAGAGGTTACCAACGCACAGTGATTCTACCAGACCCCCTCCAAATTCTCGAGTGCACACCCCAACTTTAATTTTTTTATAGTCAAAATTCGATAGAAATCGTGCAACACTGCACTTACACCTTCTCAATTATGTGTTTACACCCCCCCAAACTGAAAATCCTGGCGGAAACCCTGCTAACGAGACAACCAGTGTTTTATCCCAGTACCCACCAATATTTCATATTTATCCTAGACTACCAAAACAGCAAAATCATACACAAGTTTTAGTTTTAATCAAAGTCATACACATGTTTCCAAATATACTTGATACTAATTGGAAGTGAAAAGTGTAGAAAAAGTGATGAAAAATTAACTCATTTAAAGTACAAAAAAATAATTAAAAAATATAAAAGAAGTGTTCTTTTCCTATTTTTACAATATATAAGAGAACAAAATAGGTTTCTTACAAAAAAAACAGGACAGCGGAAATGCATCGTTTATATGTATAAAAAGGAAATAACCAAGACACAGAGGAGCAAAATACAGACTGAAGAAACGATTGTGTGTTTTCAGAAACTTTTTCAGTAAAGGAAAGGAGTAATTATAGCTGATTAATGTTGGTAATTATAAAATGTTAATCCGTCAAGATCTGTGTCTGTCAAGAGCTCATGAGGGAATGCAGATTTCCGTTTTTGATATCTTGGAGAGTAATTTACATTCAAAAGGTCGGGTTGAATGGCTACGAAAGGCAAGTTTGAGAAGAAATAGGTGGAGTGAAATAATCTTTTAGAGGAAGATGGATTTTCTTCGTGTGAAGTTATAGAAAACAGGTAGAAAACAGTAAACCAGCAGATTAAGTAAGAATTGAATAAACCATGTCGATATAATGACTTAAACAGCCTTGATATATAGATCAGGGAATGAATTAAAAAAAAAAATAACAAACAACTCTTTTCGAGTGCTTGAATTGCCACTAGTGATTCTGCTATACCCCCTAAACCGCGAGCACGCAATGCCCACTTCAAAATTTTTACAAAAATCGATAGAAACCTTGTAAAACTCTACTTACAACGCCCAAGAAGAAAATCCTGGCAGAATCTCTGGAAGAACAATAAAAGCATGAATTTTAGTAAGAACGTATAAATTTATCACCATAGATGTAAACGATTGCCGGTAAAAGGTTCAAACTTGACAATGTTTATGTACAACATTCTCTATAAACCAGAATTTGCTGCAAACGTATTTATTTATTTCAGAAAATAAATGAATACAATAAACATTATGTTCGACCAGGCTAATCAACAAAGGAAAAAGAAGAAAAAAAACCAGAACAAACTCAATTAATGAATATAACAATTATAGGGTAGGGAATGGTAATTTGGTGATATTTTTATATTAAATGAATTTTTATCAGGAAAATAACAAAATATTTTTGTTAAACTATATTTATATATTGTTACCATCCTTCTAGGAAATTTTTTCCTCTAGTTTACTAAGATACAATAAACACACAGTAATTGAAAAAACAATTAAAACAACACTAAAGGGGAAGGTTATTTGGGGATAGTGGGTAGGTTATGTGGTTTCATTATGAATTAACTAGAACTTTCCCTAACCAAGTGTACTGTACATGAAAGAAATGTATCACTCTGATTCATTAGATTAATTTTCACAAGAGTCGTCTCGTCACACATGAACATAGTTATGTCCTCGTCAATGTTCTCCTGTACATGACAATTTTCATGAAATGGTTGGATGAAAAAGCTGCACTGAATTCAGTTTGTACCTGTCTTGTTTTTGACATCTACAAATTTGGATACATCCAGGCATCATCTTGCTTGTCTGAAGAAGTGATGTTCACTTCTGAACGTTCTGGAGAACATTCATCTGTTTTTTCACAGTTTTAGATAAGCCTCACAGGAACTGAAACACCATATGTTCTGTACTGAAACACTGATGGAGTTTTAAAATTTTCTGGTCTTGAAAATATATTACAGATCCTTGTGCACGGAATGACATACACAAAATAAAAATTAAATCACTTTCTATGGATTTCATTTAATATTAACGTACCCGTAAATCACAACACAAAGTTTCTTTTAGATTTCTGCCATTGACTGATCTTTGTTACAGAGAGGAAGACATAACACAGATAGTGGATTGAAAATAGATGGCATGCCATCAAGGTTACAGTACTAATACACATACCTCGTGGTAGTTTCAAAAGGGAACGGAGTTCGCGGCATGGAAAAGATTGAGAAACGCTGGTCTGGGAGTTACATAGAAAAAAAAAATTGACATCTAATACGCGTAGTCAGGAATTCTGATATAAAACTGAGGGATGAAAACATTTGTTTGAAATTTACCACGTATTATGTTGTATACACAGCACAAAAACAGCACTTCTTATACACCTTTTGAATATATACGCTTACAAAGAGCCAACAATGTACACTTTAAATGTGCATAAAAATAACACAATTTCAAAGAAGATGCGTACCCGGTACAAAAAAGTTGTGGCAAAGTGTAGTGTAGGAATTTAAATCGTATAATTCTTGTCGCTCTCATACGTCTTGCAATTTCAGCCTCTTGAGTACTTCATAACGTGTGATATTAGTAAATTACCTTTTATACGTCATATATACTGTAATTATGTCTTCACAAAGCTTTGTGTAATGTCTTTCTGTATGACAAATGAAGATATATTGTGGTTAGTACATGTTTGGTGCTAGAATTTAGCTTAAGACTGAGATTTTAGATACCTCTTATGTGAAAAAGCTGCATTTGTTAATGTAGATATAAAAGACAAGGTATGTTAAGCCATGGAAACTATGACTTCCTGTCAGTGAGTATGAAATATATGCTAATCAATATGCTTAATAGAATTGTGGTTTGGTTAAGTTTGTACGAGCCACAGTTTGGAATAATGAACATAGTTTTGGATATAAAAGATAGTGGTATAGTAGAACTTGTAGATGATGTGCTGCACATAATGATACTACCAGACATCCCACCGCTCTGTTAGGGGTGTCACCCCTCAAATACTCGAACACCCCTTCCAACTTAAAATTTTTTACGAACAAAAATTGATAGAAACCGTGCAATATTCCACTTACATCCTTCCAATTTTGACTTTACACTCCCCACACTGAAAATCCTGGCGGAATCGTTGCTGCCCAGACTGCACTTGGGAATAAGTAGAATCTTCTTGAATGGGCATACCAATAAGTTCTCAGAGTTTTGAGTACACAGAAAGGAGACAATAAGAAACAGAAGTTCGAGTTTTTTATGTGCAGCAATCGAATAAAGTTCAGTTTCAGAAATCAGCTGATATGAAGTTAAATTTAGTTCGGAGCTATCAACACGAAAATTAGGTAGAGTAAGTTCTGAAGGTTGATTCATTCAAGTAATTACTGCCCCGCATTTACTTCTGCCACCAAAATGAACCATTATTCAGGAAAATGTCTATGACGTACAAATAATGTAAATAATGTCCGACTTAATTTAGTACATGAATTATCAGAAGCTAATGAAATTGGAACTCTGATTGATAGCATTTGGTTGGGACGTATTTCGGAAGAAAACATGCTTACAACGGATTCTGTCATTTTATAGTTAACTGCTTTCAATCAACCAGTTTATGTCCAAGAAAATATATAAAAATCCTACCTTGTTGAGATATTAACATTTGAAAATTTCAATCAAATGAAAATAATATGGTTTGAGACGACTGTCTCTTGCACTGATTGTGCCCAAAACTTTATCAACTGGATAAGGAAATTGTATACTTGTCCTAAAGGTCCCATTTATGAAGAAATTTTCTGAATTTCCTTTAACATGTGGTAGTCTCTACTAAAGAAGAAAGAACCAGATAATAAGGGAAGCTCCACCTTGATTTATTATTGGAATTTTATTCAAAATTATTACCCGTTTATCCCACCGCTCTGCCATCTGGCATCAAAAGAAAGAAACAAAAAAAAAATGAAGATGTGCAATGTTCTATCTTATATAGGTAGCACCTAACCATTTCCTTGTCGTGTATCGTATCTTTTACTTCTTCTTTTTTTTTTCATTATAAAAAGAAAAGAATTAGTAGTCTTGTAGAATTCGTCGTATCTCTCTCTATCTCAATTCATCCTTTTCTTTATTATTAGATTCATCGGAGCCATCTCGATATGTAATTTATTTCTTGAATCTGGTGAAGCGGCAAGAGTATCTGCGCAGTCAAAGGGAGCAGTGAACGTGATCATAAATGACAGCACGGAAGGGACAAAGAACAAAAAAGAATCAGTTCTTGCTACGTTCCGGAGGATGACACTTTATACTTGAAGCTGTATCAGTTTCTTTTGTTCATGCCGTATCCGTCTAGCCTGTTTTCTTCTCTACTCAGACAATTTTCATGAAATTTGAGCGAAGGTGACAAATAATTATGAACAAGTTCAAGCACTACAGAGTGTCCCAGATCAACAGGGTCAAAATGATGCAGGTCGTTCGGAAACAAATAATTTGAAGTAAGGTACAGTGTCATTAAGAGAAAATGGTCGAAGGAAAAATCAGTTTGAAAACTTGTATCATCTGCCAACATTGAACGAATATGTCATAACAAGAAGAATATGTGAATGGTTTATTTAAAAATCCGAGAGGTATTATAATTCGGTACAGCCACACTGTACTGTTTTTCAAACTTATGAAAGTTTCCAAGAGTCATTTTCGCACCTTTGGGACATCTTATGGGTCAACTTTTGATCATTTCCGTGGACGTTAAATGTACAGAGATGTGAACAGACGTTTACACGTAAGTAACAGTGTATTAATAACCAGGTCTGTTAACCTAGGCAAAAATTTAAAAGTTTAGCTGGAGAGGGGACAGAATCTGGGTCGTCACGTTGATATTCTAATAACTTAATAAACAGGGCCGCTCTAAAATCTGCACAACAAGTATGCAAAATTTGTGATAAACTTTCGATAAGTCTTGTACACATTTTTACACTTCTTATGGAAAGAACTAATCCACTTTCAAAGATGTGTACAGAAAGTGTACAAGAGATGTTTTTACATTGTACTTGTCATCGGAGATACCATGTGTGGCATTACTGCAATTTCAAACTTCTGGGATAGCAAGTGCAGACTATATATGCAACCCTGGTGGAATTTTTGTCTCATCAAGTCTGGAATACGGATTTTGGTGGCGCTGACCTTCTAATGTTTTGGTTCTCAGCCATAATCATTGCATTGTAAATTGTCGTTTCTAATTAATCTCGATTGATGAATCTTCTACATCTAAGCGGAACTATAGATGGGGATACTATTTCAGAATTTTGGAAAATTAAGAACATTGGAAAATTATGAACTTTGAAAATAACAGTAAGCTAAAGAACATTTTAGCACTAAAAGACTGAAATCATAATATCACAATAAATTTTGGTTGTGATTTTATAAATAATTTGGCTGTATTATTATTTACTTCTGACATTCATACTTGTAGAAAAATGACTTCGATCTTGGTTTATAAAATGAACTTGGGTACTTACGATTTAAAATCGTAATGATCTCAGGTTTTAATAAATAAAGAATAACTGAGATCCCAGACAACCTTATAGACCAACTCCAATTCCTTCAACGACTCATCCAGAAAACCTCATCCTAGAAAAAGGGCGTAACCCTTTCAGCAATGGGTATTTGTCATGGCCTCACCATGGCAAATTTGCAAATAAAAAAACTCTCCAGAACGATTACTGGCGTCTGAGGATATTTCATGGATCCGCGGTTGTTCCCCACGGTGGGGCTCGAACCCATGAACCTTGTAATATAAGACGACAAGTAGTAATAATGATACCAATATGTAGCAACAATAATAATAATCCTTTCTTTTCTTTCTCATGGTGATAGGTGTATACGTTTTAGAATAAGAATGAAATGGACATTTCAAAACAATTTATTAGAACCTCGTATATGAACCGGTATTCGATGATAGAGAAGGTTCGATTATATGTAGTCACTTTAATTTTAGTTTCAGTTTAGTTCTTTATTAATTTCTTTTTTTTTCTAAACGTTTCTTCCTTATGTTCATACAATAAACAAGTCCATACTGAATCCTCACAACACAGCTACAGCTTGAAAGCCACCCAAGTTCATCTTATACACCATCATCAAAATCACTTTTCTACAAGTACAATTAATAATACAGTCAAATTGGAGTATTACTAATATTATGTTTTCAGTCTTTTGGTTTTCAAGTATTCTTTAACTTATTATTAATTACAAAGTTCTTGATTTAAAAAAAACTGAAATAGTATCCCTATCCATAGATCTGCAGAATATTCACCAATGAAATTTAACAATGTAATGCTTACGGCTGAGGCCCAAAGCATTACATACTACCTTCATGCGTATGCTGTATGCAACTTGTGCTACAACTGTTGAATATGTGAAATCCTCATGTACAATGTGGCATGGGTAAAGATAACAAATGAAAGTGGAGCAACAGCTAATAGAGTTCGCCATTTTCAATAATTTAGTAATTTCATGTTATCAAAGGTAACACAGGTTATACACATGTTCTTTCCTCTTATGACAATACTCTTCACATGAAAGTTTTCAACTTCTGGTTGAGCCTTTAATATAAGATATCTTTATCTTAGATCCATCTACAATCTATATCATTTAGTTGCTGTTTACCTATACAACACACTGTATAAAAATAATTCTAACTTTTCTTGCTGAAGAATATCATAGTACCAAAGGTGCCACCTGAATAGTGATAGTTTTTGACGAGTTACCTAATTTGTTTTCATAAATTTTATAGTTTAAACTTTTATGATAGAAGCTGTGAGCTGTGTATGGAAAGCATTAAGTAACATGAATTTGTAACATATACAATCAAATGTGAAACATAATTTGAGGGATCTAGATTGAAAGGAATGTTAGTGAAATTTAAAAAAAAGAATCGAGCCAAGATCATCTTGTAGATGTATAAACATAAAATATGCATGCTTGTAGAAAGACACCTGAAGGTCCAATGTATCTATTGAGATCTTGAAATCGCACGAAAAATTTTAAAACATCATTTAAACTTTGATCTCTAGTCTCTTTCGCTGGGTGCACTTGCATCCCAACACTTTCGAGCCCCACAATTAGGAAAGAAGAAGGGAAGTCTAAAACAAACTTTTTAGAACCAAACTTACCCATTACTAGACCTTCACGTTTGACTAATCAAAATGTTCGCTTAGGTTGGGCTAACTAACAAATTTTGATATCTATTGAATTCGATTAGCAATTTCCGGTTGTGGTTGGAAAGCCGGAGGGAAAGAGACCATTGGGAAGATCGAGACATCGTTGGGATGACAATATTAGAAGAGATCTTTTAGAGATAGATATTCGTGATGAAAATTAGCTTGCTCAGGATAGAATCTTATGGCGAACGTTTGTAACTGCAGCGATGAACTTGTGAGTTCCGTAAGCCAGAGAGTTAGTGAGTTAGGTTTTAGTATATGTACACAAGAGTATCGTTTAACCGAATTTGATGGGACCAAGAGTGATTTGGTTAAACCAAAATTCGAGTAAACCAGAGACAGTAATTTCATACTGAACTAAATGTTTAAAAAATTTTTTTTAAAGTAAACTAAACATTTTTTTTCCAAACGTAAACCTAATGTAATACTGTAATATTATAATATAATTACTATACTGTACTTTTACTGAATATTGCAACGATTTTTCAAATAATTCATTCATAATTAAGGGTATAAATCAAATTTAGCAAAAATACTAAAATCATTTTTTTTTCTTTTTTTACTGCGTCGGGATTCTACGACACTCTTATGTATATGCAACCCTCAAGACCACGCTGCTGAGCGGGTAACATATTTCGGGAAGGCTTTAATGGTCATTAAACTAGGAACACAGGTCGAAGCCAATTTCTTTAGTGACAGTCATTTCTTTACAGTAAGCGCCTTTTATTTTCCAAATGAAACAGATTTATCGTTTTTGACAGAACCGAAAGCAGGGACGGGTGTAACTGGAAGGTAGCCGCTAGTATGTGTAATATTTTTGGATAGCAGTTAAAGAGTATATAATCTTATAATGACAAGCTGGAAAGATAAAGAACTTACCAAAACATTTTCATTCCGTTATCTAAGTCGAGAACACTAATGCCTCTGTTTATTCATTTGCATGACTAAACCACACCGTGTTTGGACAAATTTACAGTTTTTATGCATTGTTTACATTTTTAGCTCTTATCTGACAAAGTTCGTTACATTACACATTTCCTATATATTTTAATGTTTACAACATCAATGTCAAGCTCGTTGTTTACTGATATGATTGTATAGGTTACACTCATTCTTCATTCTAATGACTTCTCACTATGTTTCACATAAAACAAATGATTAAATAAATTCGTGGTATTTAACATAAATAAGAAATTATTGTCGTATCTTCCCACGTGGAACGAATTGTATTATTGCAAAATATGTAAATTATTTCATGTTCTTTTGTCTTTAGCTCATCATATCAAAATTTATGTTCAACGATTTACGCTTGCCTGTTTGTAGGATTGGCTAATAACATTAATTAATTTAATTTCTAGTTTGAATGCATTGTTCTGTAGATGGCAAATTTCAAATGGTGGCGTAATCTAGTTTTAAACCGAAATAACGTGAAGGTGAAACAAAGCAGAGTAGTAAACATACGAAACTAGTTGCTACCAGAATAAACAGCTTTTTTATCTTTATTCACATCTCACTAATTAATAAAATAATTATCCAGAAATCGTGGTGGAAAGACTGTCTAGAATGTTTCATTTGATATACAGCTATGACGCAATAGACATAAGAATCTAACAAGGGACATTATCTAAGTGTCCTCGCTTCGATTTCCTTAAAACGTTGCAAGTTTATAGAGGGGTTAAAATGTGTTTTTTTGGTTTCAGCCCAGAAACGATTTGAGGTGGGGAAAATCCCCCTCTCCAAATTTTAAGAATGGAACAATGTGGAAGTGTCAAAACACAAAATGTGCCCAACTTCGATTTCCTCGAAACTTTTCAGGAGTGTAGAAGAGGTCCAGGAATTAGGAAACATGTGTTTGTTTGTTTGGGCAGCAAAACGGTTTAAGGGGGCCGGAAAGTTCTTGCTAATAATTATAAAACAAGAAAGAATTATTATTGATATTGAATCATATACTAAAAGCTCCTTCAAAGTTATGGAAATATAAAATGTAAAAAGTGGGGTTGGCTAAGCAATTTCTAAGGTTAAATTGATTGAAAAAATAGTAAGAATTGAATTGATATGCATAAAGTCTCTAGCTAAGAAAGTAAAGGAAAAAAAAAAAGATACGAATCACACACATTGAATACTATTTTAAAATCCAACTCTTGTAAAGTTATTTTTAAAAGAAATAGTAATGATTTTTTTTTTTCTGAAATCACAATTTTCTAACCAGTGTGAGCAGTCGTTTCTCGCCTTATAACCTGATGCGAAGAATCACACACAAAAATCACAACTTACATCGACGCGTTCTGTATGATGTAATGTAGAAGAACCCAAATAGTACTATAAAGACGTGTATATTACATCTAAAAGTTGGTAATAATAATAATAGTCATAAACTGCCGTTTTTAGACTTTAATTACTAACCCTTTGGCTACCTCAAAATCGAAGTTCTATTAACTCTCTCACATTTGTAATAAAAATTCTGCTTGTAATCTGCCCTCCAGGGTTAATCACCAAAAAGGAGATAACATAGACTCTCTCTCACACACACACATGCGTGGAAACACAATATGAATTCATTTGTCCCTGGCCACCATTTCTTTTTCTACTTACATTCCCTCCCCCCCTCCTTCCCTCTTGTTCCTCCATTTCTATAAAACATAGCATTAATTTTACAAGATATTAATTTGCATAACCCATTAACTTTGTCTCTTCGTCATACCCGTTACGAGGCATAAAGACGATAACGATCTTAGGCTGTCATAAATTAGATGAGGGCAAAGTAATTAATTAAAACCAGGGTGTCTGAGGTCTCCTTTTTTTTCTGTCCTCTCTTTCTTTGTCTCTCTTCTCCCTTCCATCCGCCTCTCTTTCTCTTGGGTGTTTTTAGTCATTTGAACCAAAACTCACTCACTCACTCAATCTAACTTTCTGGTCTCCCACCCACCTAGCCGTCAAGAACGGTACCTTCTCATCCACTACTAGTGACATCTAGTGGTAGAGCGTTCGTAACAAATCGACGATGTGACATCGTTGTTGGAAAACTTGGCAGAAATTGTGTTGTCGCTTGTCGCCTTAATCAGCGTTGCCAGGAATATGTTAAAGTTTTGTATTCATCTGATAATTTTGTTGGGTTGTTACTTTTTTGAATTGTGAGCAGCAGGCAAGTTAAAATTTGTATTTTTTTTTCTTTTTAGTATAAACAATATCCCATGAAGAAAAGAGGCTATACAATCCAACCCTGATTATCCAAATCTGCGCCAGAATAAACTGAAAAGGATTGAAGAAAATAAATCAGATGCATGAGAATGTATTACAATTCATCCAAAATACACACTGTTAAAAAATTTCAGACAGTTGCCTGGAAAAAGCTAGGCAGCCATAGCTGCCTGGAAATTTCCAGTATCTTGGCTAATAAAAAACAACCACCAGGAAAAGCAAAGCAAAATAATTCGAAACCTGAAGCGAGATTTAAGCACGGGTTGCTCCGTTAGAAGTCCAGAGTCTTACTGACTGGACTAAACTGCCACTGACGAAAACATCACATCAAAGCAATATAGAGAGTCAGAAATACATTACCCAAAGCCATAAATAAAGTTACTCCCACGACTTACGCCATATTCTAATCACTTCTTGGTTACACTCACAAGTAAAGTACCCGAAGTGAGGACTCGAGTTGCTCATCAAGTGACACCTTAAATTGAAGCTAGTGACGATTATAGTACACCTGTGAAATCCTAGCTGCAGAGCTCCAGAACTAAAAAGATTATGGCGGGTCAAAGTTCAAATAGAAAGCGAATTGTATTGAAACAAGTCACAACGAAAGGCAGAACAAAAGTCAGAAGGACATGGGTTTGAATTGAAATGCGATTCATTTGAAGGAAAGAGGCACGTACAAAGTACTACACATTGATACAATCAATATGTAAGTCGTCAATTAAGGCGTGTGATAAGCAGACACTTTGCTCACAATGAGCACACTTGACAACAGAGATGTTCTCACATGAGGTCTTGTAACACTCGTCACGTATATTAGAATCAAAACAATAATCCAATGGAGACATCCAGGGCTCGGGCTCCTCATCCAAGTAACCGCTTTTGTAAAACGCAAACCTGATCATGTTGCGAAATCGTGAGGCGCTGAATTGGAAGAGAGTGAAGGACGCATTCGTAAAATGTTATCCCGATGCCAGAGATTAATTTCCGAGGAAGCGATAACTGTGTCAGTAATGAACCAGATAAATGATTTATATGGACGGAAGAAGTACACATCAAGTGGTTGGATGAAACCAGTGCAACCACCAGGAATTAAACGTTTGAACAGTGTTATATGATTAGGGCATAATTCATTTGATACGTTATCATCCTTATTTGCACTCCATGAATCCAGAAAAAGCAAGACTTTATCACGATCGGCAGGCAGGCTATTCCAGAATACAGAATAAAACTCTTTTAAATCACTTTTGTTCATGTTTGCAGTCTTTCCTGGATGGGACACTATGTTACCTTTAGTCCTATGAGCCCTGTATGCATGGAGTTCCTTGTCAAATCGACTTTGATCAGCATTTAATACGTGACAAGGATTCAGGTCTTCTAGTAACATAAGTTCTTTCATGGACGTAATAAATGTCGTAGATAAGTGATGTAATTCAGCCTCTTTTGATTTCCACGTTTTGCTAACCCTATGCGTGATAGAACGACTGACGATATTGTTTCTCTTTCTAAAATTAGACAGCCAGTGACGAGATGCCTTGAATTGTAGAGTATTATCCGGATCTAGCTCTTTACTTATCTGAAGAGCACAAAAGCGAAGAGTCCTGTCGTGCTGCATTAAGTTTCTTATAACTGGGTTTTTACCTTTTTTTCTCATATTCAAAGAGGATGTTTTTCGATTGAATTAATCTATACTGTGACTTGATAGATGAAACTTTCCTTCGTTTCTTTTCCGGGTTCTCATTGTGTGTCCAAAACATGTAAGCTGCTTCTTTATAATCATCGTCCAAGATGTGTTTTTGTTTTTTTGGAGAAGGCTGATATTCTTCACCTGAAGAAGCTACAGGTGTCGCAGACTCTTGATGTGTTTGAGAACCTTGCGATGTACTTGGCATTTCCTTATCAAAGACGTCATCATCGTAGTCTCCATCATCGCTTTCATCACTGTCACCAGCAAATCCAAGAGTTCTAACTTCTTCTATGATTTCCATCTTGTCCTCAAGTATCTCCACTATTTGTTTGTACAATGAATCTTCATACCTATTCATTCTCCTATTAACAAATCCATATTTCTCATACAGAGCATGAACGATAGCACCTGCTTCCATTTTCTGGAACGAAAAGAAAAAAGACCTTTTATTGACATCAATAACAGGAGCAAACATGCACAAGAACATTCATACACGAATAACAGAAAGTGGGAGAGCAGCCAGAGAGAGGGATATCATTCTACACATTACATTAATTGGAAGCAACTTACGACGTATTACCATCGGGATAATCAGCCAAACATGGACATCACAAGCAGCTAAATTCGCTTTCTATTTGAACTTTGACCCGCCATAACCTTTATATTATTGGAGCTCTGCAGCTAGGATTTCACAGGTGTACTATACTCGTCACTAGCTTCAATTTAAGGTATCACTTGATGAGCAACTCGAGTCCTCACTTCGGGTACTTTACTTGTCAGAACAAGAAATTTACAGATAAAAGAATCTTGGTAACACAATACAATTTCTGTGTGGTTGACACTTGTAACATATGAACGTTGTATAACTATGGTTATATCTTGCTCAAAGAATCTCTGTGTTGGATACAACATCGGGAAATACAAATCACACAAAAATATAAATTTGACATTTCCTCCAGTGAGACATATACTTTCTTATTTCAAGGATTATTTTAACAATAGATACACAGAATGAAAAAAGAAACAAAAAAACATAAACGTTGCATTTATGAAAGAAGTATTAAAAAAATGTTTCTGAGAAAGCTCAAATATATGTTCGTGGGAAAGGGTTGATTTCAATCGAAAGCAAGAGTTTATACCGAAAGCAGAAGTGACTAAACTGTCCTTGACTATATGAATTGAAATGGATAAATTAAGTCCAGAACAAAATTATGACTCTTCGATGCTGTTTTGAAGAAGCACAACAACAAAAAATATAAAAGAAGAGGGGTTTCTTTCTTAGATGAGTGGATAGGAACAGAACGAATGAATTACAGTCCTTCTGGGGTGTTCAGAATCTACCTGAGGTTGGAAAGAAAAAAAAAAAGAACAAGAGAACTTTCGTTTTCTTTCTGGAGTTGACATTGAAATAAAAAGCAAAAATAACGTTCAATTGTAGTTTGCAAGTAAAGGAGGAGAAAACAATTCAAATTACAAAGAAAAAAAGAGTGTGCAATTTGAGCTTACTACACTCTCCTGGATTTCTAGGGTTAGCCGGTTTAACCGTAATGACATTTACTATATCTTACTCAATGTTTACAAGAAGTTTGCCATCCACTTGCAAAATATTTGAAAGTACGACCACAGAACATTGAAAGTACAGTTACGGGCCAAGAAAACATGTGAATACGTTAACACTCTTCAGATAAAATAAACAAATCACCAGTTTGCTAAGATGTTTATTCTATCTTACAAAATTGTTAAAGAATCTTCTACCTATAAAGCAGAGAAATAGTCAAGGATTTGTAGATGGACATGTGCAACCTACGGCCCGGGGAGGCCCCTCATCCGTCCCGCTGAGGCGAATATTGTTGAGATGGGACAAAATACATCTTAAGGGTTATGTACTTAAGAATATGTAGTGGGGTTTCAGATACAACCGTAATAATAAGAACAAAGGTACAGGTAAATGAACCAGACTTCGTGGTCAATGACAAAAAAGGAGTGAAATAACTGTAATCGAAGTTGAAAACTATGCAAGACCGTCTGGTAAAAAGGAGAGACCGAGAAAAAACGAAAATACTATATATTGGCAAATAAACGTGGGTCGAAAGATGAGATAGGGTGGTTATAAAGTACCACAAAACATACTTGAAGAAGACTCGAATTTATAGTAGCGTTCAGTTTCACGTTCAAGCATAAATTCTCAAAAAGGACGCTTGATACACTTTCCTTTAATTGTCGCAATATTGACGAGCAGCTCGGAGTCACATTCGACTCTCATATGATATCAGTGGAGATGTTGCTTCTAGAGATGTACACAAATCTAATTACACATGACATCCATATCATATACTAGTACTTCCATTTTTTATATCCATGGACATACTGGACATGAGGTAGATGTCCAATGAACGTACAAAAAATCGAAGTGACGAAGCACTTCGTGGATATCGAAAAAAAGGTTGTTCCTATGAAGAAGATTGTGAAAGTCCACTGGATGACCCGAAGACGGACATTGTGCGCATCTAATAGATGTACAGAAAATGGAAGTCACGAAGAATTTCCTGGACGTCCAATGGATATACAGAAAATGGATGTCCATATGAAGGATATTGTGAACTTTCACTAATGTCCAGCAAATGGATGTCTCGAAGAAGGACAATGTGGACGTCCAATGGACATATCTCAAAATGTCAAATATTTAACCGATTTTAGGACAACTTACATTTTCATTCATGATGACTCTTTAGCTTCCATTTGGTATAAACAATGAATTATACAGTATAAACAAAAGGTCAAAGTTTGTATTTCTGAAATGACATCCAGGATTTCCGATGATAAAGGATAAACTGAATTGTATGGGCGGTAACAGCACTATGGCTAGCGCCCTTCACGGATTTCCAATAAATCAAAGGATTCAAGTTCCAACTCCTTTCTGAAGCAGAAGATCAGCATCGTTATTCAGAGAGGAAATGTCTCAGCATGTCAACAGTCTCAGCCAGAGATGGGGTGGGACGTGGATCAAGTGGGTCACATTTTAGAGTGGGTCAGTGGGTCGGCATGACTTGACCCACCACTACCCACCGAACCCCGCTCGACCCACTGTCTTTATTGTTTTGGCTACGACATCATTCGCTCCCCGATACAATGCTACAAATCCTCAGAAGGTGCTCGCTCTTCCCAACTAAAGGCAGAGCAGGAAACAACTCCGTGAGGAATTTTTGGACGAGCGGTGGAGTCTCTACCTTCTTGAGCATGTTTTCATTCAAAGTTAGTGATTGACACTTTGACTAGCCATGCTGCAGTACAGGGATGGAAATTGTTGAAATCGAAAATATCGTACGCAAGCATTAAAATTACCGTATTTTGTCAAAAATTACCGCACACACTCATTCAAATAATAATAATAATTTATTATTATAAATATAGCAATATTATTATTATTATTATTAAGATATATATATTTGAAAGATATAATTTAATGAAACAAGTGTTACTGACAAACATTTAAGTGCTTTTTTCAAGCCTACATGAGGATATATACGATTACGATCCTCTTCACTATTTTACGTTCAGAAATATTCAGAATGACTACAAATGCGTAAAATCTAAGAAATTTGAAAAGTATGTGCCTAAATCCATGTAACTCATATCTGCAATATAAAACAAGATTTTCACTGAATTTCATAAAAATCTACAAAATTAGTATAATAAGTAAAAAAAAAAAAAAAAAAAAAAAAAAAAAAAATGAAATCTGCTTTGCCCATCGGGTCACACCGAGTCCCGAGTATAAAAACTGGGGATCGGGTCCAAAAATTAACCCGGTGATCCGTTTCAGTTTTGGTGGCTATGGAATGAATGTAATCGCAGTTATATTTGATATTCATGTGGAACAACGCCTTCGCTCAAAGCAGAGGACAAATCTTCCTACACATGATGATGAAATTTATGTATCAATGTTCCCATTGTAGTCTTACTCTCGTATTGTGAGACCGAGCGGCCGTTGCTCAGTGGTAGATACTTGTAGTTGGCTTAGCATTCGAGAAGTCCTGAGATCGATCCCGGCCACCGAACATACTGAGGGGTTTTCAGTTTTTTCGTCAGTCATACCAGGCAAATGCTGGGATGGAACCTATAATATAGACCTGGCCGTCTACATTCCAACATCCTCAGTAGGTCAGTGGGTCTTAGTGGGTCAGTGGGTCGTAGTGTGTTCAGTGAGTCCAGTGGGTCGTGGGTCAAGGTGGATAGTGGGTCGTGGGTCAAATTTTCATTGACCCACGCCAACTCTGGTCTCAGCATCCAAGTCACTTGATAAAGATTTTAGACTTTTTACATTGCTTATTCATTTATTGCTTTTTAACAAAGGTTTTAAATAAAAAAAAAGATAATTTTAAATATTACATGATACGAAGAATCTGAAGTTCTTTTGTAAACTTTTTTTAATTAACGCAAAAGATGAAGTTTGTGTGACGTCATAATTTCTAAAAAATTGAAAGATAAATCATCGACTTACAAGTGAAACACACTACAATAAGTAAAAAAAAATATTTTCACCAAAAAAGGAGAAATTTTGTAACTCGATTGAAATACTGTGAGAATAAAGGTTAGGATTATATTTCTATGCTTTTCATTCACACTGTTTATTTATAAAGTATACAAGTTTCTTTTCATGGTGCCCCTTAGTAGATTTTACGTCTCAAGAAAAAAGGGCCAAAAGATTTTATGTATCATCTTTGTATATAACGATTTCTGAATCGTTAATAGACACACATTGATTGATGATCAACACAAGTACTCTTCATCAATCGAAAGAAAATACATCTGTAGTTTAGAAACCAAACAAACTCAAAATCGCAAAATTTTGAATTCATGTATTTCACTTGTAAGCCGACGATATGACATCAGAAAGCCTTCAGTTTTAGCTTTATTTTCTGTGTAAATTAACGCTGAAATCACTACTGCGAAGATTACATTTTACCGTGAGACTATAGAGTATAGGAAACTCAGGAAGATGAGATAGAAAGATTTACTAGCACACTGAGGATAGTAAATGAGAAACTTACCGTTAGTAGTAAGTAACATAACCAACTCATAGTATAACGCATTTGGAGTCAATTCCTCCCACGACGAAACAGTAAAGAGTAATCTATGATCAAGTGCCAATTTAATATAAAAAACGAAATTTCTTGAAAGTTGAAACAAGGTGCGAAACGCAACAAATACTCGCGCGAGAGTACGAGAGACTCTCACTTCGTTTCTCGCATTTTCATTTTCGCCTCCCTTCGCAGTTATGATACATACCACCTTCTTCCTCTCGCCTCGCAGTGAAAAACTACTCTCTCCTATTAATACACTTCATTTTTCATATATATATATATATATTCAAAATCTCGAGTGATCATAGGATGGTGAGATGTAAGCTGAAACTAAATACTAGACTTGAGAGAAAGAAGCTTATCAGAGGAAAACCGTCAGTTTTAGATCTGGAAAATCTTGGAAAACACAGACAGACATTTGAGATAGAACTAAGCAACAGATTCAGCGCCTTGGAAGAGTTAGAGGATGAAGAAGACATCGATAGCAGAAATAAAATACTGACTGAGATAATAAGAGAAACAGCCAAGGAAATAGCAGGTACCAGAAAGAAAAAAGAGAGCAAAATCTCAGAAGAAACTAAGCTCTTGATAAAGAAAAGAAGGGAAATGAAAGAAGAGGAAAATTGCACAAAGAGGATTGAGTACATAAAACTAAATAAAACCGTAAGAAAGAAAATAAGAGAGGATGTACGAAGATATAACGAAAATCTTGTTAGAAATACAATCGAGGAAAACAAGAGTTTGAAGAAAGCCAAACAGCAGCTCATGATAGGGAAAAAGCAAATAATTGCAGTTAAGAGACCAGACGGGACCGTAACACGAAATAAGGAAGAAATTATAAACATATTTGAAAATTTCTACACAGAATTGTACTACTCCG
>JAGDQP010007678.1:660-41123 GCA_022664845.1 Lepisma saccharinum | reverse complement strand
TATATATGAGCTCCTGCGTAGCCTAGTCGGTAGCGCGCTCGACTTCAGTGCGAGCGGTCCCGGGTTCGATTCCCGGTGGGGGCTCAAAAATTTCGGTGTTGACCCAGCATCGTGAGGACAATTGGGGAGCTGCTGTGAATAAAAACAGTGGCGATCACAGTGAGAGCTTCGGCTCTCCTCTCCCAACCCGTCTGGTCAGCGTGGGAGCAGTAGACCAACTCCTCCCTTTGGGGAGAGGCCTCATCCACTAGTGGATTGAATATGGCTGTGATTTATTTATTTATTATATATATATATATATATAAAATTGAAGCAGGAAGTGATGCAGATTGGCATTGTATGAAAATCTGCTTCTCTAATCCAGGTTAGGGTAAATATGATTCTATAGGTTACTTCTTTAGTTCGATTTCACGTTATTTTTAGGTGGAACACCTCGTATTCGCTGGTTCGTTAATTGTAATTTACCGCGACCCGAAAATACAATGAAAAAAATTCCAAATTCTGTTCATTTAAGCTTTAGAAAGAGATCATATTCACAAATATTTTTTATTACAGTATATTGTTATATCTATGGTTATTGAACTAGAATGGTTATTGGTGTGCTCCTATACAATACAGGTATATTCTATGGACGTGCTACGAATATTCCCATGGGGATATCCCTAGGATATCTTCGGTAAATCCGTGATGAGCGCATAAACTAAGGATATTCCACCAATGTAAGAGGCTTGTTCTTATGGGATATTCTTAGAAGCACATGCTAGAAATATCTTTATTTGCTCTGAAATGTTCTAGAAAATTCCACATATTTGGGATATAAATTGGATATTCCTGGGACATCCTCTCCTATGAGGGTCATCTGTAATTTGTAAATTATACTTAATAATAAGGTTGCTACAATCCGTACTAGGTATAAGAATGTATCCCTTGCGGGTACAGGCATACTATTGCATTTTGCTTCTCGTTTGTTAGACTAGGTTAGGTCTAATAGTGTTAGTTTTGTTAGTTTAACCTAGCATATCTTAAACTGAATCTGTTCCAAAAAGGCAATTGTTCCTTCAAGCTGTATTTGTAACACAAACATTTTCACCCATACAATACTTCATTTAATATCATTGTTCTACTTAGAAAAACGTTAAGAATTTAAAATTTATCAAATACTTTTATGACAATCAGAATGTTTTTTTAACTTGAAAATAAATTCACATAACATCTTGGAAAACGTAATTAATTCTACGAATCTTCTCATAAAAGAAGAAGAAGAAGAAAAAAGATAAATAAACGAGAGAAGAGACAATCAACGACTTTTGCTTATCCTTGGCCATTTCTTTTTCGGAACGCAGTGGCATCCCGAGCAAGATGCTGAAAACATCCACGTCTTAATGCCGACCGCTCCTTCTTTTGTCTCAGCACCATCTATTGTCTGCTTTTGACACCAAGAAAAGAAACATTATTAATGATCCTTGGTCGGATGACGCGTTGCTCCACTATATCACACATCCTTCTAGTCACACCAACAGCAATTAGTGAAGGCTTAATTAATCAAAATAGCCCGTAGTCACACAAGAATCAACCCGGATGAAGGAGAGACTTTTTGGTAAAGAAAGAAGTATTTCACGGAACGTTTGAATATTCGGATGCCTTTTGTCTTGAGTTTGCCTTCTATAACTACGTACATTTTATGTAATATCATATTAGAAGGATTCCAACATGATTAAGGTTGCGTGTGATCACGTAGTTCGCTTTCTTGACTAAAAGATGGCGCTGATTCCTATCGATTAATAACCACTCTGTTTTCTTCACATTGAAACCAGCTACAAATTTCTTAGAATCTGTTCTTTAATCTTTTATAGTTTCTTATCCTTCGTATCTCTGTTTCTGATTCCTTTCTGCTGGATTTCTAATTTTACTATGAATTTATTTCTCATCCTCTTGCTTTTTTCGTATTATTCTGTTTTTTATTTTCCTCCTAAAAGGAATGTACAAATAAAAGAAGAGAGGTTAAAAGAAGTGAAAGGGGTAGATGGTAAAAAATACGCTTATAAAACCTCCTCTCAGCAGGAGTGCTTACGGATGATGGCCGTCATTTATTAACTTGGGAGCACAATGGCATCGACAAGCATGACACCTAGTGGCCATCATCAATACAAACACTGACGATCTTCTTTACTATATGACAGCAAAGGCCAAACGTTGGCTGCTACGGAGGAACATATCAAACATGACAATCAAGAAAAAAACAAAACACATCCCATTTCATGTACGGAATTGATTTCGTTCTTCTTTTGTTGCTTTTGTAAAAAATATTTTCCTTTTTTTTTAATATACTTTATTTTACTTTTCAGGGTTTATCCTGTTTTAATTTGTCTACTGCAACAACATTATGAACGTATAAACAACAGTGATATTAAGTTTATCTTAATGTTTTAATTCAATTTTCAATCTTCATGTTAATGGTACAGCTAATGAAAAGTAAGAAACCTTGGAATCCAAGTATCAATATAAAAAGACCCATAAGACCTACTTTGTGGTACGTTGGTTGACCACAATATTTGTCTCGGTTTGACTGTAATGGTCCCGGTTTGAAAATCTTATTCTATCCCGTCCAATTTATGAGTTGTTCCGTTAGGAAAAATAAATAGATGAACAATTTAATAGTAAGATTTATCTTATTGCAATTAATTTAAGGAAAAATTTTGTTTTGTGGGTCCGTTCTCCAACGTTGTGCTGACTGTAAGCATTTACATCAGTAGCACCTATATGCTTTGAAATGATCTTTACAGATAATAATCAAATTCAAAATTTAATAGATTACTAAATATGCTTGTTTCGGAACAATAAGACACACTTTTGTTCACTAAGGAAAGATCTGTAAATAGTTGACTTTCAAGGCTATCTTTTTCTTCTTTTACTTGCAAACAATTTTTCATAATTAGCCAACTACTTTTTAATTATCACTAAACATGCTCCTGCTTCAGACTAAGCAAGTAGCGGGGCAATTGTTAGAGAAAGGATTTCAAACTCTGATGGTAGTGGGCGAGAAATGGAGATTTACAATACTATGTTTCTTCTTTCTGAACTTTGGCTTTCGGCGAAAAAGAACCAAATAAAAGAGAGACACATTTCAAACTTCTCTTTTTATGGGCGGGGGTTTTCTCTCTCTGAAAATGAACGACTTTACTACTTGTCGTGGTCCGTTTCTCTCTCTCTCCAATTTCTTGCTCCCTGAATTCATAAATCCAAAGCATCTCGAGTGGCTAATTACTGCAAAGACTCCTCCTGGCACGAACCAACTCACCTTGCTTTTGTAGATACCAGAATTAGACGTGCAGCATATTTCATTCAATTAGCCTGGCTCCTGGGTAATTAGAAGTGCAGTGGAAGGGTAAATTGGGGGCTGAGTGAGGAGAAGGGAGGGGAAGGGATATCCAAAAACATAACTACCATACTGTAACAAATACAGTAGAAATAGCAGCATCAGAAGCAGGAACTCCATCATTAGAAAAAGAAAAAAAAGTTTTGTTAAGAAAACACATCAAATGCAGTTCATTTGTTTCGTGATCTTTATTTCTTTTTCTTGTTCATCATGGGGGCTAAATTTAATGGTTTCTTCATAATTTCTATTCTCGTGGAAGTTTCTTTCTTTATTTTGTAATAAAAAAATCTTCTTTATTTCTTCTTTTATTTCTTTAATTTGTCTTTACCCATACTCTTCTTCATCTTTTTTATAGTCATTAATATTTTAACCCTTTTCTCTCTCCTTTGGGTCATAGTTTCCTGCGTTTTATATCTTATCCATCTACATGTCTGCGATATCTAGAATTTTATTGATTTTTTTTTACAGTATCATAATTAAAACATGAACAGTTCAATAGCAAGCAGAGCATCAACGGAGGTACCATAATTATAATTATTGGAACGTTAAAAACTAACAATTACGGTCCCAATAAGAAGCCTTGCGGTACACCTTTCTACTTCTTACACGGGAAGAGAAATTAAAGAGGATTCAAACCTGTAGTAGTATTATTTGGCTTATTATGTTCAGTTCGTACGCATTTATACGTTTATCGATGAACAACTTAAGTTGACAGTTTTAATATCACTTATGTTTCCCAAATACAGCTCAAAAACAACTAAATATTACCATGAAACTATGTAGCAGTACAGGAACGTAGCCAGCCGAAAACTGTAGGCGGGGGGACTAAACCAACTTTGAGTGGGAGCTATGTCTATGACAATATTCACATATACATACTATATGTATGTAGGTACAGTATTGGTAGGGGGCTAGGATAGAAGTTTAGGGGATTGAGTCCCCTAGCCCTACCATTGGATACGGGCCTGTAGCAGTAGATTAGAGATTGAAATTACAAAGCGTCTGATACTAAAACTGATTAAGATTTACTTGCAATTAGATTTTTATTTAAAATGGCGGATGAAGTTACTATAATGAAGAAACCCAGTAGGTCCTACACACTTTTATCTGGAGCATTATTTTACCTATAATTTAATGTTTATTTTTATTCTCCATATAGTTGCTGGGTGTTGTTTATTAGTACCCTAAATTTAATGCTTTTTAAACGTTGGTTTAAAATTTTATTCTAAAAAATGAACTTGGTGTTGTTGAAACTGGAATAAAAAGAAGAGAAGCTTTATCATATGAACGGGAGGAGGTTCATAACTTGTTATAGTTTGGGCTTCACTTCTAACGATGCACGTGAAAAGCGATGGAGATGTATGGTTCGATAGCTATGATCGGATGATGCGAGATCAATTTTTGCGTCTGTTAACTTGTCACTTCTGATACAACAAAATAGTAACCAACGAGTCGATTACTGGAAAATAACTTATACAATGTTCCTCTTTAATCTATAACAAACTATTCGGAGGTTAATCAAATTAATTTGGTCAATACAGAGGATCTTCGTTAATAACTATCACAGCTTTCCCTAAAGTTTTAGGCGAAAGAGATAAATAGAAACGTTATTTTTTATAGTAGCATAAGAACTACAGATGAATAATAACCTGACGCATTGAATATGGTTTTGCAGAAAATCGACAATTTGGTTCTTATCTTTAATAGTTTAATTGTAAATAAGAAAATTGCTAGTTTAGATGCCCATGTGAAATAGTTTATACGTTTACCTTGTATAGTGCGACTTGAATGTCTCCGTTTTGAAACCGAATAAAGCCCTCCACTGGATGATTTTTCATAAATCTCTTGTCATTTAGTAACAGCGTTTTCCTTTTTTATTTATAGTGAGTCCTCACGGTGAACAACCTGTGTATATCTTAAAAAATAATTACAAAAATATTTTTTAAAAAAACACGCTTTTTTAAGATGAACTAAAAATTTAAAAAATAATAAATTGAATTAATCTTATGAATCGGAAAATAAAAGCGTGGGTGCTCTTAGATATTATGATTTTATGATAAGGTAAGAATGAGCACCCACGCTTTTATTTTCCGATTCATAAGATTAATTAAATTTATCATTTTTTACTTTTAGTCCATCATCATGTTTTTTAAAAATCCTTTTTAATTATTTTTTTGTGTATAATATGTCAATATTAAACTCCCTGTGAGATAGGCAACCCAAACTTCACAAAATAGTTGCGGTATTGCGTGCATTTAAGGATAATTTCGAACTATTTAATTAATTAATTACAGCTAACTGGGTTATTTTGTCGTATATCTAATGATTGAATATTGTATTGTCATCGGAAGCAAGCAAGTTTACAAGATTTCAAACAAATTGGATGGTGGGAAGTGAGTTAAAAATCAATTACAAGATTTGTACCAGAGATGATTACAGAGCAAATTAATACAAAGCATGTAATAAAAACTATGTGGATAACTGTTGTAGGTATTTTATTCAAGTTTGAATTAACACGTTTCTTCTTACCATTTTATGTAAAGAATCCACCAAAACAATAAATTAAGAAATGGAAGACAAAGACTAGATGTTCGTGTTAGCTGTCAAAAGTGCAGTTCAAGGACAACAGAGGACGTAATGCGTAATCTTTACCTACCTTCATCTTTAAGATTCAAAACCGCGATTCAAGTCAGATGGGCAGTTCTACTGTCTTAATGGAGTTAGTAATAGTGATGCCACTACAGACTCCAGAGAAGATAACAAAAGTACTCCACGTGATGTTAGACAATGTTGTGGCCGTCGCATCAACTAGTCATGTTGTTTGGCTAAAAAAAGATTGGAGAGGGCGGTGAAAAGGGCGGCAAAATTTAACTTGCCCCTCATAGAAAAATTACTAGATCCGGCACAGCAAGGTTTTCTTTACAACATTTCAACGTTTTGCATTACAAAATGGGGTTCAGGCATTCTGATATTATTAAAATATACAACAGAGATAGGATCATTTCATTACGTCTCAGTTCGTTTTGATCACACAACCTGTCCCCCATCTTGAGTAAAATAAAATGCGAAGAATAGAAATTCACCTTGGAGACATAAAAAACAAAAAAAACAACAACTAATGATCCAAGATATTTCGTTCATTCTACTGGACTTTGTCGTGTGTTTAAACTTACAGAGGAGTAAAGAGAAGTGTGGTCGGGAGCAGACTAGCCACGAGGCGGAAAGTGAACATGTGCCGTCACCTGGCGACGGAGAAATGTAAACAAACATAACTTCAGAGTGCACTATAATCTCCTAGTGCACAGAGACTTTGCACTATTTTTCAAAAATGGTCTCTAACAGGATTTGAGAGGATCTATGTGGCCAGCAGCATATCATTAGATTTTCTTATTGTATTAATATGCACTATATACAATCGTCACCAGATGACATTACATATCACTCTTTCTGTCATGTGCTTATCTGTTGCCGACCACATCCTACTTACGCCTTCTCTGTACGTGAGTTTTACCTAATTTCCCTACAAAGTCCAGTGGACTTTCGAAATACCGTGAATTATATATTTTTTTATGTTTTCCTAACGTAGTTTTATTATTTCTGTTCTAACTACAGAAACATTAACAGTTATTAGGTAAGTTATTTGAAAGTTTATTCTCTTTCAAGGATAAGAGTTTTGGTTCGTGTATTGAGTCGAATTTAATGTGTTAGATGCAGCTACTGATCTCGGCTGGCAAGAAGAAGAACAAAAAAAATAAAAAAAAAAAAAAATAGGGCACCGAATTGCCAACATACCAACAAACTATGCAATTACATGCTGTTCCAACTACAGATCTGTTATCTTGCATTTGTGTTTGTAAGTACTTTAGAGCTGGCAACAATGAAAAAAAAACAAGTTATCACAAAATCTAACGAATTCATCTGACTGATGAGAGACAAGAAAAAGACGACTATTGCGGCGTCTCATTTCAATTGCCAACGGCCTGAGCCATAGATGCCTAAAATGCCATTAATAAATTAAATTCACAAATAGAGGCACGAAATTAGAACACATATAATTATATGGAGCTCCTGCGTAGCCTAGTCAGTAGTGCGCTCGACTTCAGTGCGAGCGGTCCCGGGTTCGATTCCCGGAGGGGGCTCAAAAATTTCGGTGTTGACCCAGCATCGTGAGGACAATATTGGGTAGCTGCTGTGAATAAAAGACAGTAGCGATCACAGTGAGAGCTTCGGCTCTCCTCTTCCAACCCGTCTGGTCAGCGTGGGAGCAGTAGACCAACTCCTCCCTTCGGGGAGAGGCCTCATCCAGTAGTGGATTGAATATGGCTGTGATATGTATATATATGTATATAGCATGCACTTGAGAAGAAACTAGACAATTCGAAGGACCAGGAATCACCGTTTCCAAAGCTTCAAGATTTTCAAAGTATATGTAACTCGTTTTTTTTTATTCTAATTTTTATTTCTAATTTTTATAGTTGAAGAATATCTTATCAAACAATCTCTCTAGAACAAGAGATCTTGTAAAGTTGCTTTTGGAGTCCCCGAAAGAATTTTTTTCCAATCTTATACAACGCCCGCTTGCACGATTCTACGGACAGCATTCTCTCTCTCTCTCTCTCTCTCTCTACCGTACATATATATTTTATGGGTGGTCCTTGTTAGAAAATTTAGGACCTCGGAGATTTGTAACGTGTAAGCTGAGATCACGGACTATTCATCTGTTGCTTCTATATATCCTTTCTTCTTCTTCTTCTTCGACTTTCTTTTGTTTTCGTTTTCTTGTTCACCTCTTTCTTCTGAAAGAATATATACGTATACCGGCTTCTGTCTGTATCTATAGCAAAACCGATACACGTCACGTACTATGGCGATTGTACTTACCTTTCCGCCTAGATCACGCTCTCTCTCTTTCTTCCCCTCCCGAGAGAGAAGCATAATTACAGGAAAGCAGAAATAAAATTCAAAGGGTCAGTCAGCTTTATGGCTTCTGTTAAAGAAAGATGCAATCGATGCCGAAGAGAGAGAGAGAAAAAAAAAGATGAGCCGACAGAAGCATGTAGAGATATATAAAAAAAGAAGAAGAGAAAGAATCTAAGCATCTTTAGTTGGAGGCGTTATCTACTTGCTTTTTCTTATAGTATTAAGAAATTTTGAAACAAAGCATACAGCAGTATTTCTTCCAGGGAAACATTCTCGTCTCGATGCAGAAATTAAACATTTTCAGGGGAGTTTAACACTTTCTCAAATAACTTATCTGTTACTAAACTTATGTAATTTCAACCGTCAGTACCGTTTCAGAATATAATGACCTCAGAAGTTATCCCTGGTACTCGCATGAGATATTGGAAACATCAAATCAATTTCATGAATTTGTATTTACAGGACAAGATAAGAAAAGTGAAATGTGTAGATCTACTTACAATATGTTCAAAAAAAAAAAAAAAAAAAAAAACCTATGACGAGATATCTTTACTTTCTTCCGAGCACTGTTTCAAATTTATTTTGTTTGAGAAATTTCTTGTCGGAGATCTGCTGACGCTCTGATTTCAGTTTGCACTTGGTAGAACAAAAAAATATATAGATAATTAGCGAGTTCGTGTCTTGACGGAGGTACTATTGTACTTATTGGGGTTGCTTTTGTTACAGAATTATCGAAAAAAAAAATTCATACGCTTTAAGACTTTTAAATATTTTTCCGAAGTTCCCACTTTTATATCTGTTGATGGTGAAGCTTATTCATAAAGTTGATTTTTATTTTATTTTGGCCATAGAAAATAAATTGGATGAGAAACCCATGAAATTATTTTATTTTCAATGAATCCTTAAATACAGTATAACAAGAGTCCTAAGAATAGCGGCATAAGAAGTGAATGTATTAGCTTAATGCATATTAATAAGTGTAGTATTAAAAGCGCTTATATTGAACATTGGTCACGTTTTCGCTTAAATGAGACGTTCAGAATGGCGATGACGTGTGCACCAAAGCAGGTTCTAGCAGATAAAATAACTTCGGTCAAAGAACCAACAGTTGATTCTCATAATGCTTCCTAGCTTCTGTAGAAAGCTCTAAGAACATATATTCAGGGCTGTAATCGAGGGTATACGCCATATACCTTCTGGTTAACCTGAGACATTAGCGTATACCATCTACCTTCGTTTCATTTATTTATTGAATTTGGCTACGACTCCGATGAGTTTATTACTGTCAAATACTTTTTGTTCACGTGATCGGGAACAAAATATTGAGAAGGGGAAAACTACATGATGCGCATCAGTATTTATCACCATCTGTTAAGTACTATAATTTGTAGAAATGCGCATGAAATATACAGTTAATTTGAATAGTATGTTTGTTAGCTTAATTGGTCTTTAAAAAAAATCCAAGCACTAGTAGTTCCTTGAGACGAAAGTTGTCGACAGATGGACAGAGTGGATGCATAAGGTGTGTCTACATTAGGTTAAATTTCTCTGCGTGCACATGTTGGTGAGGATTGTCTCAAAACAACGAAATCATCGGTCGTTCCTTTCCTACTCCGAACTTTGAAAACAGAAAACAAGACTAAGGGATAGTTAATTACTTCAGAAATTATTATATTTGTTGGCAAAATGTAATACAATAGATTGAAACACACACCCACACTATGGCTCCGGCTACCTCCGCGGTGTCATATGAGAAAAAAAAAAAAAAAAAAAAAAAAACAATTCCATCAAGTAAGGTGTCGCCTCGGTGACAACTACTTCTTTTGGGAGTTGCAGCAAATGAGAAAAGTAACCTACTGTATACATAATTTTATATACAAGAATAAACTATATATACATACATACTTACAAGGTCTGGTCTGGTTACAATTTCACTACACTAAAAAACAATACACACACACACACACACCGATAAAAGCTTCCAAACACACTACACTAAGCATTGGTAATAAGTTTTACATAATCAAAGAATATCACAATAAAAATTTTAAAAAATGAAACTAATAGTGTCTATAGCAGGGCGCCCGCTTAACAACTATCCGCACGACCCGACGAAATAGAGCCTGCTCGGGGCTCGAACCGAAATACTCCGGGACGGCGCAACTAAAAATACTCGAGGTTCGAACATTCACGTCTGTCTTTATCTGAAGTTAAAATGACACTCGCCACTGTCCATCGACTACTCTCCAAGACGCTGGATTCCCACACAGGAATGTCGGAATGTCCATCTGTTTTTCGTCCACTTGGTTTCCTATTTCACCCTGCTGGAGGTTCAGAGTGGATGGTGGAAGATGGGAAACACAGAAAACCAACATTCCAAAAAGCGAATATTATTATGGCGTCGTTTAGATCTGCCATAACACGAAAGAAGAAACATATAAGAGCCGAAATGAGGTTACATGTGTTGTCTTAATCAATTTGCAATATTATTGCTAATACTGGTCATTGGGTTGCCAGATTCTATAACTACTGATGGTATAGGATGTACTCACACAGCACGAAATTTTTAAAAAAAATCATACTTGCAAGAATTTTAACGTCTGTAACTTATTTTGTAAATATTTCCATCAATGGTATATTTTTAAAAAATGGAGTTCACAATATGAATTCCAGTATTGTTTCAGGCTTCTGCTTCAATGTGCTTAGAACTAAATCCATACACATCATGTTTCGTCAACATGTATAAGGACACTTTTCATAAACCTATCTTTAACAAACTTAGGACACTTTGAAGTTTATCAACATAGAATTTCAAGATTTATCCAACAATGCTAATGAAAATAATTTTAGTTCTCAGTATCTGGTAAAGCTGTGAACAGTGATAACAGAAACATTGTGAAATGATTGAGACGGATATAAATAATTTAGGGTCTTTTACATATATTTGTGTGTTTAAACGTACTGCAGCGCATACCAACAAATATACCAATTGTTGAATTAGCTCTTTTTGAATTAGCATTAATTGTGTTGAATCACCGAAACCAACACCGTTTGTTGTATTGATTTAACACCAACAAACAAGTGGCGGTCACCCTTCGGCACAGAAAAACGTTTGATTAACAGAGCCATTTTTTCTTAGTGTAGTTTTCGTTTACAGGTTCATAAACTGAAACATTCACAGCGTATATACCCTCTGAAAATTCTAGGACTACAGCACTGCATATATTTAAATAGAATTTTTACCGATTTATAACAAATATGACCCAGTGTTACTTACTGTAATACTAGAGGACAGTGTAAGAAATACGGGAGTAGAAAAATCAGAAAATAAGACAGTTGTCACATAGGCTGTTGAAGACACGTATCCAGAATTTGATTTTGGGAGGGGTCTAAGGGCCTCAGGGTGGGGGGGTCCAAGGTGTGTCTGGGCATGACATATATATTAAATATATATAATTACGCCTGAAGTTATACTATTTTTCCATAAAATTATGATTTGGGGGGGGGGGACAGAACCCCGGACCCTCCCCCTAAATACTTGCCTGGGCTGTTGCTACTCTAAATTCCTCATAAATACGGCTATTTATTTTTTTAAATATTTGTTTAGCCTTTGTAACCTTGTCCATGTTCCTTGCATTGTTGATGTTATCGAGAAATGTGATGGAGAAATATGAACATGGAAAGATAGACAGAGAAATGATACTTTTAGTTCTAAAAATACTTTTCTCCCATGTTGACAGAATAATCTGGGTTGTCCAAATCGGCACATTTTGAGGCTATTACTTGAATTAGATTAATTTTACACTGAAGGAGACCAGAGTTTGTAATGGAAAGAACGATCACTTACTTCTTGTAGGAGCAACTCCATAATTTGCACTTTACTGACAAATCAACCAAGTAGCCGTATCTCAATTGGTCGAGCGCTGGCTTTGAATCCGGAAGGTCGTGGGTTCGCACCCAGTGACCGCTATCTTGACTGAGGGTTTCCTAGTTTGCCTCGGTCGCATCAGGCAAACACTGTGATATACCTTCGCTAAAGCCAGGGCTGATTGCTTCTCCGATCTAAAATTGTCTCTACGCTCTATCTGGTGTTGATTAAATAAATCAATAAATTTAATTAATTTATTAAATAAATAAATAACCTAGAATTATATCACTTCTTTCTTTACTCAACAAGAATTATAAGCCCTGTTAAGAACTCAACGCGGATAGCATTGTCAAAACTCATTCTACTGGTTATAATGGCCAAATCTGAATACGTTTATGTTATAATTGGTGCTACTCGGCAGTTTGTGCCGAGAGGGCGTACCTCAGTTGATATTGCATTCAAAAGATTCTGTGATCGATATTAGGGACCGACCATCCTGACTGAGCTTTTCCCAGTTTCTTCCATAATCAAACCAGGCTAATGCTGGGATGGTACCTTCAAAACTTGACCATGGCTCCGACTTTCTTCCATATTCTCTCCCCAACCCTATCCAATCCTGAGTCAAAAGATCATGCTTCGTTTAAGGAAAGAAAACTTAAAAAGAGTGCTTAGATATTGTAAATCGTTGATGTGTATTTGGCGCGCCCTGGTAATGTGTTCAGCAATCCTCTCGACTCGAGTGTTTCGTTTGAAACGCCCTTGATTGATATCAGCACGATTATTAAAAAAAAAAAAAAAAAAAAGAAAAAAAAATGCCCTTTCAGTTCATACTACTCTTGTCAAGTTGAATTATAAAATGAAATAATAAAAACATAACTTATTTTACACATGTATCACGTTATGATTACCTGAAAGTAGTAAAATGGGTCTGTCGTAGCTTTTTTTTTATATATTTCTTTTACTTATGTAACCTTGAAACATTTTGTCCTTGTTTTTTTTTGTTTTGTTTTTTTACATTTCGCGCTCAGTTGCTAATGCATCAGATTATCTCGGCTACCAATGAAGAAAGAAAAAAAATCATATCGTATAAAATCGTGACCGACTTTGGCAGCCAGGTATGAAACATACAGAGTTTCGATCTTGAAAATTCTGCATAACTTTTTCTTTTACTGTCTTACTTATTCTTATGTAGGGGCGACTGTATATATATCCACCTCGATTCATCTCAAACAAGAGAAAGAAAGGGAGATAAAAAGGTAGAGGGAGACAAAAGTAGGTAGAAAACAAGACGAAGAAGAAACGAAACGTCTCTGAGAAGCTATTGGACATAACCATAAAACGTGGTTGTAGAAGTTTTCTGAACATCCGCGCATCTTCTTTATGTGAGGAAGGTAGACAAAAAGCCGATCGGAATCGGTGATTTCAACGAGTGGATCGAAGAGAAGTAGCTTCTCTTGTGATGGTAGTTTTTTTTTTCGGTTCAAATTGTTTTTCTTTCGTTACAGTTCCTCCTCGCCTACTCATTCGCCTTCTTCTACTGTTGCTCCCCTTTAAGTCACGCATTGAACTGTATGCAATGACTATAATAGTTCTCCGTATCATCTACTCACCATGTTGTAACGATCCGGAACTGCTAAAAAAAAAAAAAAAAAAAAAACGCAAATGAAATGAAATTTGTTGACTACCGAAATCACCTCATAAGAAGGATCGCCCATAGAAATCTCTTTTCACCTATCGCCCTTTTGACTCTCCTGATGGAGGTGGCCAAAGAAGAGGTGGAAAAGAGAAGTCGAAGGAGGAGACTGGACCATGATGATGCTGATGATGATGATGTATCAGCAACTCAGTTAAGTCAGTCAAGTAATTTGGTGAAGTTGCATGAACCCCAACAAGCAGCAAACAGGAGGCAAAAGTAGTAGCCGGACAGTTCCACGCCTACCGCCTTAATCCTTCGCTGATGAACATGAAAAGGAGCTCTGCCCCTGTGCGATGCTTTGGAAAGCAGATACCAAAAAACCAGGAGTATGTAGATAGAGATAGAAATAGCAGCGGAGGTAAAAAAGAGGAAGAGGAGGGGTGGATCCACAATTTTTTTTTGCAATGATGATGGTAAATAACCATCAAGGGTGGTCTCCAACCTTTGCGAGACAGAGAATTGGTTGCCACATATCAGTGATACAATCTGTTTCATCATATGTATATATCTGACCATCTCACAGCATCCCGCCCAAGATGTCTGACATGAAAGCACTTTAGTTATAGAACACACACACACACACAGATGTAGTCAGTGATTCACTCACATATATGCAGCTGTGGAAGTATGGATTTCCCAGTTGTTGTAGGTTTCTGATAAGGCTACTAGTTATCAATACTAACACGAACAAAGTAATTTTAATTTTTCAGACTTCTTCTTCTTTTATTGTTTTTCCTTACGGCTCCAAACTCGATGATTGGGCACTTTTATTATTGTCTTCTTGAAGGTCTCTAGCAGTAGGAGTATTTACATGGAATCTAGACTATACAGACAGCTAATACCGGGTGTACACTATCTAACCATAAGTATTGGAAATTATACATTTGCTGCCTCTGCAAAATCTTACTTTTAAACTACACTTGCTAGTGCTTAAAATGTGACGCTTTGTAGTGTCTCTGGTGAATGAATAATTATGTTCGTTGAATTGTAATCAAGGCCCCTGGAGTTCAATCGAACGTAGTACTTCGTGTCTCACTTTAAATTGTAGACCCCGTCCTTAGAATGTCATCTTTATTCGATGGAATGTAATGGCAAAGTATCTTGGGCTCACTCTCCCCAGAAATCTTCAGGTTATAGACAGGTACTCAAGCACAACAGAAACCAGCATATGCTTGCTAACTGAAAGCATTGAACGTATTTACACATGCTATCTATACAAAAGCTTTAAATTAGATTTTTATTGACTGACACGAACAAAGTAATCTTAACTTTTCTCATATGATGTGTCTGTATAATGTACCAAATGTACGCCTATAATGTACCCTTATAATGTTAAAATTTGAACATAAGCTTATTTCTTCGAAATTGTATAACCGTAAACTATTTGAATTTCCACAACAGAAAATAAAATATTTGTCGTCGCAAACGAATAGCAAACCATCTACCTGCCATGCAAGGAACGGTCAAGAATAGCCAAGACTGATCGATTAAGAAAAGCGGCAAACTACCTGGCGATACCTTGGGCATTAAAGACTTTGCAAAGTATCTTCCTTTTGCAGCTAGGCTAGTTTATTCATCTTGATCAATACAACAACTATGATTACAGAAATTTACGATGTAACTAATGATTCTGAACGAATGGGGGTTGTAGATACTTTTGTTCGGATAGATCAGCATTTAGACTACGAATAAATAATACAATATTCATAGGTACACCATAGATTGTTCGTAAAAATCAATACGCCTTGGAGATTATCCTAAGAGACAACCGAAAGTTCAATTTATTTCTTGTTAGGTATTATATCATTTAAAGAACTTTCCGCCAACAACTGCAATAATAAACAGGAAGCTCATTTTATCCTACAACTTTGCATCGATAAAATGAGTGCCCGTTCTTCACCAAACTTTGCGTTACAGGGTGAATAACAAGCCAATGTGCAGGATTAAATATACCAAACAATGACAATATGACCTTTAAATAATAAGTATTCCCAAACCAGAAGAGTATTTTTCATTCCCGTTCAGCATTTTTGAAAAGGACTAGAGATAAAGCAAATGTCACCCTTGGACAGTTTATAGACCATCTTATCAATTTCCTGAAAAAAATATCGGCAAGTGACAATGTATACCCGTACCTGATTATTTTTCGATTATTCAGTTTCTGAACTTTATGAAGAAAGGATGTAAAATTTTTATTAACGTGCACTCCGAACCATTTCGTTCAATGCAGTCCATCGAATTTGAGCCCAAAACCAAGCGCACAGAAAGCAAATGTTTTGACTTTTGATCAATTCGACAGCGGGAGGTCCTTATTTTAGTTTTGATCGTATTAAGAGCACACTCATATATAAGTAAATATAAATGCACTCATTTTTGGAAAAGTATCAATTGCATTGAATATAAAGTTCTAATACAAGATTATAGACAAATTACCAAAGTGAAGCTTTATGACTTATCGAATATTACACATAGATTTTTAATCCAGTTCCACACCTTGCATATTTTACCTATCCACATAATATTGAATATAAGTGGTGAACTTGATCTATAGTTTGGAAGCAATTAATGTTCAGTGGGTTAATGTTTCTTCAGATATTAATTTTGCTAATATCATCTTGCAGTAGTTAGCGAACCGGTTACCAATCTGAATAGTTCTGTATTATCTACAGGGAATAATAAACTTAAATCAAAGATTATCCGTGCGAGGTAACATATGAATATAGAAATATAGCAAAGTCCCTAAAGGAGATCCTTGTTGTACATCACTATTCCGAATTTTAACCAGATTTCAAACTTCATTACGTAATACGTTCCATCCCAATAAAGAACTTTTAAACCACTTGTCACAGAAGGAGTGAAAGTAAAGTTGTTAAGTCCCTTTTGTTAAGATAAGCGAGATTTTGAGGCTACATCATGGCAATAAAATACAATCGTAAACATTCTGAAAACTATCTGCATGTTTGTGCAAAGGAACACACTCTACTTGTATTCATGCACTTTAAATGTTCTATTGGAAACCATATTTATTTACATCTTTGACATCAGCCTGAAATTTAAGATTACTCTTTACTTCTTCTACTGATTCTTTGCTTGTATAACCAAAATTAACACTGATTTGGTATATTTAGCAGAATACGGAAGCTACCGAATAATACGATAGAATTGACAATAGAAAAATAAAAGCCTGATGTTTACTTATTTGAACAGCAAACATTATTTACAAAAATCGAATGTTTTACAAATATCTACTTATATAAACGTTAAATTAAAATTTAATTGCAGATATATAACTTCAATTTACTTTTAATTGCATACTGGATAAAATTAATAATGGCATAGATAAGTACAGATGCTTGTATATTATTATTTCAAAATAATTACCAATAACGTTCGACGAAGTTGTTCCTGTTTAATTTTTTTGTATTAGGAAAGTCATTGTAGTTCACATTCGGAATATTTCCATAAACAAGAGAAGTTTTCGCTTCGCAATCAGTAATAATGAATATTTATTACACTAGTGCTAATTCACTTAACGTCGACTTTGACAATATAAGTAGAACACGGTATAATTGTCTGAGCCTGGATTAATCATATAATTTTAACTTATTAATTATCTGATGTATGATACATACATCCACCAATGTAACTGTTCGTATATCTATGGACTGTTTACGTTGTGGTCGTACGTCATTTCTCCCTGTTGTCGTAATGACCAGTGCACTCTCTATCCAAATAACTGGCACACGCTTATGTAGCATCACATTTTTTTAGAACATACATTATGTGACCAAAAGTATCGGGACATCCACATGAAAATGAAGTACAAGTTTGGGTCGCCCTCCATCGGCAACACTGACAGTCAATACGGTGTTGGGCCACCCTTAGTCTTGACGACAACCTGCACTCTCGCAGGCATACTTTCAATGAGGCGGTGGAAGATTTTCTGGGAAATGACAGCCCATTCCTCACGGAGTTCCGAAATGAGAAGAGCTATCGATGTGGATCGGTGTGGTCTTGCAAGAATTCGGCGTTCCAAAACACCCTAGGGATATTTTATCGGATTGAAATCAGGACTTTGTGTAAGCCAATCCATTAATGGGACGTTGTTGTCAAACCACTCCCCCACTAACCCTGCAGTATGGACTGGTCCTCGTTCGTGTTGAAAGACACAATGGTAATTCCCGAACTAGTCTTCGATGGTAGACAGAAGGAAAGTGTCTAAAATGTCAACCTAAACTTGTGTAGTGACATTTCCACGTAAAGAAACAAGAGGACAAAGCCCCCTCCAGGAGAAACATGGCATTGTAAACCCACTTCCAACGAATTTCACAGTCGGCGCTATACAGGCTGCTAGATGTCGTTCACCAGGCATTCGCCACCCTACTAGCGGATCGCCACATTGTATACCGTGATTAATCACTCCACTCAATGGTTTCCCACTGTTCTATGGTCCAGTTTTGACGCTCTTTACACAATGCCAGGAGGGATTAGGCATTTATTTGTCTTTGCAATGCGTAATTTATGGGCAGCTGCTCGGCCGTGGAAACCAAGTTTCCGCACCTCGCGCCGAAAATTCGTGAACTCATGGCTTGGAGTAGATCCTGATGCAGTTTGGAATTCCTGTGTGATGGATGATTGACTACCCTCTTTAACAATCGACAGTCTCTGGAGGTTAACATGGGAGTTCGGCATGCACTCTGTTTGGTTGTACACGTCCCTCCACGTTTCCACTTCTCTATAACATCGGAAAGAGTAGACCTAGGGTTGTTCAGGAGGGTGAAGATCTTGCGTGCAGACTTCTTATGAACTAACACCCAATCACCTGACTACGTTGAAAGTCCGTGAGTTCCTCAGACCGTCCCATTCTGCTGTCTCGCGCTGTCTGCTGACTACTGAGCTCGCTGACCATGTGTTCCACTAGGTAGATAACAACTCTGTGTCACCCTCTATGATAAACACACGTTTCGCAGGGTGTCCGGATACTTTTGATCACATAATATATATAGAATGATTATTTGAATACCACTTAGCATTTGTCAACACTAAACGTGATATTTTTAGGGTTATGGAATAATGGTATGAAGCTGCAGTATCAGTTTACTGAATTGGGAACTATAGATGGGGTTCTTGTGTGCATTCATTGACTACAAGTTTTACGGAAAGCGACCACGTTGTGTGGAGAAAGAAGAATTACGAATCACTGAATAGTATTCTCTTCCCTCCGATGACAGGTTTATTATCGTCAATAAAAATATTCAACAACGTTGAAAGAATTTCAAGACTTTCCTTTGACTGCTCTGCGACCGAACTTCTAGAGTGGTTGCATTTTTGTTTGTTCGAATTTCTGGCAGTCATCATGATGATGGAGGTCTCTGATGTCATAGCCTAAGAAATTCATTATGTTACAGTTGAATTTTGTATTTAACTGATACCGTGATTAAAATTAAGAAAGGTCTAAGTGAAAATTTAACTTAAATTGCACGAACATATAGCTGTAGTTGTCAGCCAATATTGGTGAAAAGTTATTGAAATCAAACTATGTAAATATAGTACTAAAATTAAACCCGTTGAACGTGAATATGTCCTAACCTCTGAAAGGATCGCAATACACCAATGATCATTTCAAGCTACTTTAAATACTTCAGTAATCAAGTTAATTAAAAACTCATTTCTATGATTCGTAGTAGTAAGAAAATATACACTAGAAATGGAGATAATTGCCACTTTCAAAAATACATTTATGCAGAAGGACAGAAGAAAAGTCTTAAAATTAACAAAGAAACATTTTTGAAAATGAAAAAATTACATAGAAGAATAACGAAAGACAATTTATAATTCTCTTCCCTCGTTATCACATTTCCTGGTTATACATTGTACATTCAAACTTCAGACTATGATGTTGTTCCTAAACAGTATCCTTAAGTTAATTTTATACCATTTTATTAAATATTAATGTAGAGGAGAAGGTCCAACCTAATACGGGCTACCACTTTTATTTTTCGAATATCTCCAAAATGTTCCAAGGAATGTACTAAACAACAACTGCAAATAGGTCTGAGATATGTTTACTTTATAATGTAGTTGCAAACTACATGACTATGATATTAAACACATATTTTACAGAGATGTCATAATCTTGACTTTTGAAACACTGGTCTAAATATGGGCTACAATTCAAACTTACCTTAAATATTTAAGAAGAAATTTGAACAGTTAAAAATAATGTTCAAGAGTGATATAGTGACGATAAATATATATTTACAAAAGTCAGAAATAGTCCTTCTTTTCTGCACCAACTCATTCTTTATGTGCTCACCTCGAACACATGATACACATAACCCACAGGTCTCCCTGACTCCCTGTGTGTTCAGAGAATATCCTGTCGTAGAATATACAATTCGTATCTTCATGATCTGGCTTTTCTTGTGCAGTTGGCGTATCAAAGTAACTATCTTCATCATCTCAAGGATCTAGATCAGAAAACATCATCCTGGATTCTTCTGAATCTGATTCTTGTCTTGCGAATTCTAAAGTTCATTGTTTTCTTTACCGTTCAGGTATATTCCATTTTTTTTAATTGTTCAGCTCATTCCTGAGTTTAACAAAAAATATAATGTCTTCTTGCATTTATTAGATTCCTGCTTTTCCAAGGAAGTCACAATTGTTTCTTAGTATGGGTTATCGGTTATAACAGTAGCACTTCCACGTTTTCTAAGTCAGTTGCTGACTTTCTTCTTTATGCCATGAACTACTAAAAAATGAAAACGACGTACTAGGTTTGAAATTCCAAGTACTGTGTTCTAAGAGAAGGAAACTCTTAAGATGAAGGTGTAGGTAAACAAGGTAGCTCATATTTAGACCATTCATAGGGGTTGCTTCGTGACCAACAGAAGTCAATACGTAATATTATTTATTCTTTGTTTTATACTGAATACGAGTGCTGTCTCCGAGGAATACAACTTACCGTATAAGACATTTCATACTTGGTTTTGTTGTGTTTAAAAAGCTGAAATAGAAATGCCTGATAAAATTTTCCCACTGTTGAAAACAGGCACAACATACAAATAAATCAACCACATCCAACTTTTTGTCGCTAACTGAATTCCGCCACCAGTTTCGTTCTTGAGGACCTGTTTCACACTTTTGTCACCAGTCAGCAGTACTACACAAGCATATACAAGTCTAAAACGTCTACTAGCCCGTATTTGGACCATAACCCATATTTGGATCTTCTCCTCTACTATTAAATATAAATTTCTCGAAATCAATATAGTTACTACTACGTTGCAATTTCAATCTTGTTATTGCTAGAACAGGTGTTTCAATAATGACAACAAACACTTACGTCGAAATTTCGTTCTATATTCTCCAGAAATATTGATGCAGTCTGTAGTGTATGCTACAGAACTGTAGATAAATAAATCACTGTCGGAAGATCTAAATCGTTGTCGGAATAAGATTTACTTTTACGAAGACTATGTCTTGACATAATCTTGGTGCAGAGTTTTATTTCTACTATTTTGTTCAATTTATTCTAGCTGAGAAGTAAAGTTTTGAAGTTACTTCGAACTGCATAACTGTGTTCAATTTGTACTTCGAGAATATTAAGGTACTGTGATAAGAATGACAATCTGGAATATTTACTTCATGAAGATAACGGCAAAACAAAGACAAATTGAGTTTAAGAAAGGGTCAAAAGTTCAAAAGTTTTCTCAAAACTTTGTTATGTAGAGAGGAAGGGAAAACAAATTTGCATATCTTTCTATATTTTTAATTTGCTTTCTTTTCTGCACTGAAGAAATCAGCCTAAGTTAGGAAAAGCAGCGATCGTAGAATAGGAAGCCGTTCCTGTCACTCATGAACGTTTCGTGACGCACAGTGGCAGAATCTCTACTTCACTAGAGCCTGGTAACGTTCATGACTCCTCCAAGAGAAGCTTCTTCTTCATCTTCTTTCCTCCGAAATGACGCTGGTGGACGTCAGTCAGTTTGTTTAGCCCCCTGGAGTGAACCATAGTTATACTCTTTCTCTTTCTCTTATACTAGAATCATTTTTCCTCAAGTGCACGACCCTGTAACCGGGTGCAAAAGCAAGCCTTCACATCTAAAGCGTCCATCAAAAAGGAAACAAAAAAAAAAACTTTAGTATCTATCTACTGTTACTTTTGACTTTCCTTCTGGAATTTCTCGCTGTGGAGATGTGGTAGTGATGGTGGGTAGGTGGCGTGAAGGGAAGACAAGAAAAACACAAAAGTTCGCGTCAGTTCAAGTCCCGATTTCGCATCCATTTCTGTCACTGTTCACATATGGGATATTTCGTTAGATGTGCTTTGTTCTATCCAATGTTACAGATTGCTGACGGATGGATATTATACAGCAGGAAAAAAAAGAGTGCTTATGTCGATAAACTATGTCTTGCTCAAAACACAATAGTTATAATTTTTTATCTTCCCTTCTTTATCGTCCTCTTCCTTCTAGTCATTTTTCTTTGTTCCTTTTTAACATGTGTATTGTAAACCCCCCAGTATGGACAAAGATATCTAGAATATTAACAGTTCCATCTAGAATAGAAATTGCTTTAATATGGGTTCTTTCAACTATGAGTTTATACAGAGTGACGAAGGACAATTCGTTGTTGGATACAGAAGGATACATTAGAGAACCCTGTTGTGTTCATACTAAGGATATTACGTACAAAGAAGATTCAAGTAAATTTGAATGAATTTTTTCTAATTTTCAACCCACATCTTTTTCGTACAGGCCTTATCCCCAGTAGCGCACAAAACGTTGAGAAGCGATAGATTAAACATTAGTCACGCTACGTAATTTTAACGTTGTATATGTACCTGCTAAATATCCGCGTGTTCAACGGTTTATTTGACATTTAGAATCAGCGTAGACTTCAACGCCAAGAGTGGAGTTTTTTTTTTTAAATTAACGTTGTATTTACCCACTATGTTGAACGGCTCAAAAACACCTTTTACATTGACCAAAAAAAAGCAATGAACTCATGATGGAGAGTTACTCGCCACAGTTTCTGTCCTCATTCATTTCTTTCACGTAAGATATATTTTGTTTGTAAATTTTCCACCTTTCTGTTCGTGGGGTTCGAAGCTGGAACTTTTTCTGCGTTCGTCGTTTGTAGGTCGTCACTCTAACCACTCGTCCACGAAGGATCCTCATACTCATTAATATTTTACTATTCCTTTTACGTTACGAAGACTTTATTTGAAGCAAAATACGGCTCGTTCGATGTAGAAAGTATTTATTTCAGAATTTGACGCCAGAGGAGTAAGTTATGACTGCCGTAAACTTGAGCAGATCGCGTATAAATTTAAAAAAGCTAAATTGTTCAGCCCTGCGGGTTTCGCATAACCTGACAGCCGCTCTTACGCTTTCGGAGTTCCTACACACAAAACTCCTCATTCCCCTCCCCCCCGCAAATTTTACTCGCTATCGCTCTAAAATATCAAACCTGTGGGTTTATAATGCCATAGGGTTTGTAGAGGGGGGGGGGAGGTAGGTTATGTTAGATGGTTAGTGAACTTTAGAAAATTGAAAATGCGTATATTTTTTAAAAAAGGGAAAAAGTTATTTTGAAAAAAAAAATCTCCCTACCGGGAATCGAACGCAGGTAACCAGATTAGCTGTCCAATGCCTTAACCACAACACTACAGCACTAACTCGCCGGCGGTGGCTTGTCAGTGTTCATTAGGCAGCACTGCCTCACGACACGCCCATCAGTGAAAACATGTGTCAAAACTGATGATGACTTGCAACGCATTACATTCTGCTTTGAATGACTTCTGTGTATACAACGTTACCCTAACCCTGGAAGTAATGCCATCTTACTGCACTGCCATTTTTTTTTAGCAACGTTGTCAAATATCTGATAGACCGGGATGTTAGAGATAAATCAACGAGCTAACACAAGATACAATCAGCTGTAACACAAGATACAATCAGCAATCCTAGTTAGTCCAGTCATTATAGTGTAAAAATAGCCTTAACCTGGGCAAATTTGCAACCCAAATTATTGTTTTTGCATAATACTCTAAAAAGTGTGTACTTTTAACATATTCAAAATATCCATTGATCAGGACCCGGGAAATCAATCAAAATCTAAGATTGCGCTGAATTTACCGATTTTCCGTAATTATGTTCTGTTTATACAAATAATGACTCCAATTTACCTAATATTCTTGTTTGCATTATTCCATACAAGAGTGCTTTAAACATACTAAAAATCCCTAATTATCGCACCCCGGAAAACCAGTCAAAATCCAAGGATGGCGGCTGAATTGCCAACTTTCCTGGGCTATGACCTGGCGTATCTTGGATACAAAGAAGACCGTGAACAACTGCCTCATTAGCGAAGGATTTCCCACGAAGGTGGTTGTCCAGGAAATGAAAGAGGTGATAATCTGTTGGCCCAAGGTTCAGGGAGCGCGGTGGATGGCACAATGTCTCCCAGACAAGTCGCTGTATGGTATCCATGATGACATGCAGCCTGGCATTACACCTTGCGAGTCACCAATGCTGACTCCTTCTGCTGCTATGCCTGTTGCACACGTTCCAAGTGCTGCTAGTACAGGTCCACAGTAATGGTTTGACCCGGTGGTAGCAGTTCGCAATGCACCACTTTGTGACTAGTCCACCAGACACAGACCATGGTCTTGCGTGCGTGTAGAGTCTCATACAGGACCCACTTTTCATCACTAGCGAGCACTACAACGAATATGGATGAATTGAAGTGTCGAGAAAGAAACGACAAACAACCTGTCACTCGTTGGCTCCTTTGCTTCCGATACGCATTTCCTCAACTTGTACGTCTTCCTGATGAAGTATGACTTTTATATCAGAAACCTGGAAGCGTTCGGCAAGTTTGGCTGCTGTTCTGCTCTATTGTCGTCTTCAGGACCTGTTGGCGTCCACTGCGGGGTTTATCACACGTAGGAACTGTCCCGACCTGAATTTCTTGTAATGCTTGACGCTGCGTTCATTCACAATATTATCCCCAAAGGCTTGGCGTATTCGGCGATTTGACTCGGCTGCGGAAAACCCACCATAAAGTTATAAATTAGACAACCCCGAGCCAATTGCTTCGACACCTCCATTTGTCTTCGCCACTGCTCGAGCTATGACTGCTGTGGGTGCGCAAAGCGCTTGTCTTTGTCACGGTAACTGTTTCTACTCCCAGCCCGATTGCTTTTCCAGCACCTGAGGCACTTATTTCCGTATCAGTAATCACGTCTTCACATGCGACGTCAAAAACGGCAAGAACTTTTCGATTACCTTGTATTAAACCATCTTCGTGTTTGTAGGTAGTAGCAGGCAATTTAATTAGCTACGACGTGTATAATTAGAGAAAAAAAAAGACACTTGTGGAACGGACAGCGTATTGGTGCAAGCCAAAGGTGCAAATACTGTCAACAAATTCAGTCAGAGCAGAGGAAGTAATGTGGCAGTTCAAGGTTCTAGAGTCCAAAAACGTTTACTGACAAGAGGGAATTGAATCAACCAATAATGAAAATCACAAGTACTTCTGGAGTTAGGAGGAGCAGTCGCTTTACAGGAGAATCTTATAACTGAAAAAGTTATTTCTAATGAATCTTAAGAAGATTGAAAGAAAGATTTCGGCGAATCCATCACACGATGCTGTTAAGAACGATTAGATGAGTGGTCGGTTGTATTTAATGAGTGGTCGAGTACAGTATTTTATATTTGATGTTCACACAGCTTGAAAACAAATCCAAGCGTTGACGAAATAGCCGTACAAAAATTGGTTTTCTATTATATTAAGAAACTTTTTCATTTGGCATAAAATTCTTTACGAAAGAATATCCACCTATAGTTAGAACATAATAATAATAATAATAATAATAATAATAATAATAATAATAATAATAATAATAATAATAATAATAATTTAATTGCTATTCTTTTATTAATACCTAAATGTTCAATAAATTACATATCCATAATTTTTCTGCGTTCATACAGAGCTTCAATTTGAAAAAATTGACACCAATGTTCAGAATGATGTTGGTAGTATGGTAACTGATACTCGTGACACAATACTCTTAAAAATCATTTCTGAATACCCTCAATTTTATCTGAGTCTGTTTTGGTATTACTACCATACCGTCGCAGTATATTCAATTTAAGTCCTAATTGACATCTTATATAACAATATAAAAGTACTATCATGAACAAGTTCACTCCATTGATAATAATAATAATGAAGAATTCTTCAAAAGTAAAGAAAGCTGACTGCAGGTCTTTTAAAAGGTAAGTTCAGTCACGGCGAAGTAGTTGTGGTAAATTATACTTTTTTATATTTTATAAACTAATGCCTTAACAATTTAAATGTGGTTATATTTCATTTAAGTGAGGTCCGAAAATTCTAATTAACTTTTGTATTGCTTTTCTAGATTTTTTGTAGCTCCTTGAAAGGCCAGGCTGAAATAAAATTTTATTTCTAAAAAACTAACTTCTCTCGACAAATATATCAAAATTGGCTGCATTAAGCACAAGGAACATAAGGACCAAACTTTTAGATCTATTTACGACCTTTCATGTTAAAATAGAACGTCCAAATCGAATGAAAAGTGGCTGGGAAACTTGCCATTAAAGAATAAGCGTTCAGCCATTTTGAATCCAGTATGCAGACGAAAAGAGGATTAACTTTTTTTTTAAGTGCAGATGAAAAGTGAACTCCTTGACTAAATATAAAAAATGAATTGTAATATGTTTTCCCTTTTAAGTATGTGTAAATCTTACACTTAATGTAAAATCATTGTAAGGTATAATATTTTAAAAAAATCACAATATTATTAGTACAGTCATTTTGTATTTATTCGGTCGGAGAAAGTGGGTTAGTTTTAAAATTTGGTAAAGCATGCATCTCTTTAAAAAAAACCTTCCAACTTTTCATAATGGCATTAATTTGCTGTAAATTAAGTAAAAATATAAATCATTTAGCTGCCATTTTAGTTTTTCACTGATTTTCAGGGGTACGACTATCGGGGATTTTGAGTGTTTAAAAGCACGCTTTGTAGGGATTAATGCAAACAAGAATATTGGGTAAATTAGAGTCAGTATTGGTACGAACAGATCATAATTAGGGAAAATCGGTAAATTCAGGCGCCATCTTGGATTTTAACCAATTTCCCGGGGATTTTGAGTATGTTAAAATACACATTTTTCAGAGTATGGTGCAAGAAAGAATAATTTGTGTTGCAATTTTGGCGAGGTCATAGAGTATTTTGACTAGTCTAAGTGTCGAATTCCAGCCTATACTAGATTGACCATTCACTCCCTGTTCCCGGGCAGTTTCCCAGGATTAAGGCACTAATTCCCGGCTATTTGTCTCCTCGGTTTGAAGAATAAATATGCTTCGAAATGTTTTCTTATTATTATTAGAAAGAAACATTAGAAAACGACTTCTGTCTAGAGCTACCAGACATACTCTTTTCAGGGGTCTAACTTGGTATTCTCTACTTTATCGCTAAATCCTTGCAATGTACTCTTTTTGTTTTTTCTCTTTTCTAGAATCATATTATAAATTTTCGGATTGACATACATTTATAAACTCCAAATTCAAGGAGTATAGACAAAAAATATTAGGAATGCAGTAATGTTTCATGTAGTAGGGGAGAGGGAGAAATGCATCTAAATATTCAGTCGCAACAAAGAAGAAGTGGAATTATCCCGTTTCTCCCTGGAATCACTGATAAAATATGGTCCCCTAGGCTATACACATGATTTTTTTCTTCAGAGAAAGTCTTCCTAATATAAGAGGGATAGTAAAATAGTAATTACTTGCTAGATGGCTCTGTGGGTGAGCTCTTAGAGTGACGAGCTACAAACGAAGAGTGCAGAAAGTTCCAGCTTCGAACCCCATTGCAGATACGTAGAAAATTTACAAACTCAGTGCTTTCTTTTGGTCAAATGCAATATGTGGGTTTGAGCCGTTAAACAGATGGGCAAATGCAAGGTTAAAAAAAAAAGTTATTCATCGTGCACTTCTTGCCGCTGAAGAGTACATTGATTCTAAACGTCGAAAAACCCGTTGATCAGGCGGACATTTAGGTACGTACATATTCAAAGTCTTAAAAGTACGTACAGGGACTAATGCTGAATGCACAGTTTTTCAACGTTTGTGTGTTATTAAGTAACGAATGTTCGAATTAATGAAGAAACCTGTCTTTTCAAATTACAGTGCAGTAAGGCAACGGACAGATGAAGAGAGTTACATTATTCTAGGTCCTCCACGAATACCTAACATTTCATACTCTTGCATTGCAATGTTTAGCTCTCACTTTGAAAACTTATTTTTGTCGTTTATTGATGTTAACTTGTGCTGTGTTGTGAGAGTTCATGCTCTGCATTAGGACAAGTTACTACCAATAACGTCATAGAAAAACTCAAACAGATACTGCTTGCAAATTTATTTTCTACCTTTTCGAGACTTAAATACAACGTTAGGTGAGTGTCGTTTCTTGAGTAACTGCGTGCTCTGTTTCCACAAACCATCGTAGAATATAAATATGTAATCCGATTCATTCATATTATTTCCACATTGGATAAATCTCAGTTTTTAGCTTTAACAATTGTGAATAATTTAATCATAATTATTTTAAAATCGTTTTGCACTCTTGGAAACAGATTTCGAATTCATCATAAGAACGGCTTGCTCTATGACCTCAGCACTTACTAGTACCATCAGAAGATCTTCTACTACAGTGTTAGTGTTACCTACGAGACGAGAGGAGACAGTCTAAAGCTCATCTCGTGTGCAACACTAAGTGATATACCTGACAAGACTAATAAAGTTTCAGTTTGATGCAATTAAATTACTTATTCAACTTCAACTTTCGCGAAATCAACTTCAAGAAGATAAGGTCTTTTTCTGCTTGTTTTTTCCCTCGAAAACAAGTTCGATGGAGTTAATGTTTTTCCCTTATTTTCTTCAAATCAAGTTTTATTGAGTTTTTTTTTTTTTTTTATCCTTATCTGAATTCAGTTTGTTGGACTGAATACCCTTTTCGTACTTTTCCGGAAACCAACTTTGATTACATTCATTGAAATCAAATTTGATCGACTAAGAATCCATTTCCTTCTTTTTCTCGAAATCAAGTTTGATTGAAATAAGGTCTTCTTCTCCCCTTTTCTTGAAAATAATGTTTGATTGAGTTTTATTATTTTCCTTAAATCGTGTTGGATAAGTTTATGGATGAGTTGGATGAGACATAGAGATTCTTTGCCCATTTCTTCGAAATCAAGATTGATGGAATGTTCTTATTTTGTTTGAAATTAAACTCAATGGAATTATGGTCCTTACTTCAAATGCTTTTCCCTCTTTTTCTTGATATCAAGTTCAATGAAGTTTCACATTTTTTCTTCTCGAAATCAAGATTTCTTACTTTTTTGAAAATAAATTTCGATCTAGATCAAGTTTCTTTCTACTTTTTTCGAAATCAAATTCCGTGGAATTTCCCGGGTTTTCGAAATCATGTTCGCTGATGTTAAGAAGATCCTTTTCCCTTTCATTTTCGAAATCAAGTTCTATTAAGGTCCTTAGGTGTACGTAAAACAGCATTGGGGAAGTAAAGCAGAAAGAAAAAAAAGAAGAATGGTTAATGGTGGTGGAATTCAGAAGCAAGAAATAAATCCGAATCATTTTTCTTCCAAGACTGGCGGACGCTACTAGTTTGGCTGCGACAAGGTGTGCTTTTTTGTTGTTGTGTATACCCCCGCCTCTCATTCGTATTAATCAGGATATATTAACGTAGAATCAGTAATCTCTTGCTTTACCAACACTTCAAGTATAAATTACATGAAGAACTTGTTTAGCAGTTTTCTTTAACATTTTTGTTACAGGAAGGTTTATATCTTTAGATTAAACATTATAAATAACAAAGTAAAATGCTTTCTGGCATATGTTTAAAACAGGAAATGCAGTTGAGCCGTAACCTAGTCCGATATTACATGGACCCTGAAGTAAAAAAAAAGACAAAAATGTTTTCCTACAAAAAAAAACTGGTCTCGTCAAGAGAGAGATGGCGCACAGAAGGGGGGAATAAACGTACAGAGAAGCGAGATATGTCAACAGGGGGTCCGGAACACTGTTCTCCAAACTTCAGGAGGACAGCTGCTGGCATAAAAATATATATATATATATATATTTTAGATCGTCACTATATGATGTCACACGCCAAACTTTGAGGACCCCCAAATCTTTTATTCTGACAGTCAAATAAAAAAAAAACTAAAAGAAGGAAGGGTTAAAACTTATGAAGAAGTATAAGGATTAAAAAAAAAACAAGCCTTCTATTATTTAACATTCACGTTTAAAAAAAAAAAAAAATTTGGCACTAGAAATGAAATGAATGAATAGAAGAGTTTTTTTTTTAGAACGATTCTCTTTACTGTTTGTTAATGCCATCCCCCGTATAGTAAAGAAGAAGAAGAAGATAGATGTTTTGTGTATGCAGATTGAGTGTATGCGTTTTTAGTCTGTGAATTTGGCTTTTCAGTTTTGTGAATGTTAGCTCAAGAACTCTTAGGATGTACATATAACTAAAAATAAACGTACTCTAAGAACAATGATTTTTTTGTTGTTGTAGTACTTACCATCTTCCTCATACAACAACAAATCTATGAAACAAGATTTAACAACGAAAAAAAAAAACACGGAAAAAACACGGAGCTTCCAGGTTGTTGTAGGAGTCTTTTCTTTTTTAATATAATAAAAGTGCTAGGACAAACATGGAGATACTTTTACGTCCGCATAATGTATTCAGAGAAAGGGGGGGGGGAATGTACTATTTGTTAAATACATCTGTCATCTGCAGATCAAAGAAGATGAGGTTTGTGCACTTTACATAGAACATTTTGTATCAATTTAAACCAAATTCAAATGGTTACGGAAATGTGTTCATGTTTAAACAAAGTGTCTTAATTTGACCCAGAGAAAACCTTTTATCTTGATGGCCATTTCTACAGTGGTGAAAATTTGTTGGTGTTCGAATTTTAACACCATATGATGATCTCTCATGTTTGTTAAGATTATAAAATTGTTCATGTTTGGTGATAGCATTAATGACAAATTATGATTAAAACATTTATTTTCTAAAGAGGAAAAATAGTATGCCACATGTGAAGATCAAACTCCTAGTTATGTGTGAGAAATGATGGCGTATAGTGCATTAAAATCATATCGAAATAAAACTTAATGAATTTAGAAAATGGTGACGTAACTTGTAACAAGTTATACTTCCTCTGTCTCTGCAATTCAGGCACGTGTCACTCAAAATAAAAACGTTTATCCATATCTCTCTGTCTCTGTATATATATATTGTAGGACACATCAAAGAGAGAGTTGGCCGAAGACAATCTTTCATTTTGGTCAGCTGTATGTGCAGTACGGTGGCCCGATTTTATTTGTTTTTCAGATATTGGGGGTTCGAGTTGTCATCAAAAATTGTGCATTGGTACCAAATAAAGCCAAGCCAAATATGGTCGTCCTAAAACAATATTTAATCGGACAACTGGCTCCCTAAAGGGCCCAATTGTTTTTTGCAAAACAAGTAATAACAATACCTGTTTGACATGGCCATTTTTCACATGGCTTCATTTTGTACCAATGCACAACTTTTCATAATTACTCGAACCCCAAAATGTGGAAACTGGTATCATATTTTTATTGCTTGTTTTGCAAAAAAAACAATTGGGTCCTTTTGGGGTCCAGGGGCCCGGTTAAATATTGTTTTATGACGGCCATATTTGTCATGGCTTTGTTTGGTACCAATACAAATTTTTTTATTACAACTTGAACCTCAATATCTGAAAAAAAAAATCGGCCCACCCTAATGTGCAGCCTACATAAACGAAATGGTTGTGAACTGAATTTTTTTTTGTTATGATCATTTAAATTACCATGTTTCATTGTATTTAGTCTTTGTAAGGTTTTAGCAACGCTGTGTAATTTCTGGAATATGTTAGTCTTTTATTTTACCTCTGGTTGCTATGAGGAATTGTGATTCGGATGCGTGATTCTGACTGGCCGAAGTCAACTCTTTGTTAATTACAGTTTTCGTAGTGTATGGATATATGTTACGCATGTCCATCGGTCGCGAATTATATATAATACATATAACAATGCCAGCATAGCACTAAAGATAGGACCTAAGCTCCAATGTATCATCACAATTACGACTGCAAGAATTATATAAATAATAACGACTACAAGAATTGGGAACATAATAAAAGGTCTATTCATAAAACATCACGTTTCCTCTTCATGCATTATATATAAAAACATATAAGTATAGTATCTTTAAAGGTAGTTTTCAAGTTTATGTGGTAAATAGAATTATCCTTCTTGAAGTATTCCTAATGGGCAATTGATTTCGCTCATTAACTGTAATCAGGAGATTCCGGCTTCCATTACCAGTATACTGAATGTAGTGGTTCGTTATCTTCTTTAAACTATAGGGCTCGTCCTTAAGAGGTTATGTAAGGCAATGGTAAACCTTGCCCACTGACCATTGCATTGTAAATCTACCTGCCTTATAACCATCATGGATCTTTTAAACAATTACTGTTTAGGTCTTGAAGAAAGCCATCTTAGGATTGAAAATATTAAGGTAAAATATTTTGATTTAGAGCCTAAAAGGTGAGGCTAGGTAAGATGTAAGGTTCCATTTGATAGGAAAAATGCTCCAACCTTAAAATATCAATAAAACATTCAGGATTTGTTAACCAATTTTCACAGTGTAGTGTACCGTTTCATGTGAAGTGTATGTCACTGTTTATGTTATGTGTTCTAATTTGATGGTCAACTGTGAATTTCAACAAGGATTGTCATGTTAAAAATAAGTTTGTTTTATTTGGTGTTTTCCATTCTATCGCATGATAGACATCAAAATCCTTACACATCTTCTTGAGTACATAACCTTAGTGTGTGATTTTTCGTTTCCAAGATCCGACTGAACTAAAATAGCTATATATTATTAAAATTGTCTTCTTTCTCTAACGCGTGAATCTAACAAATCAACAGCAAGTTGAATTCTGTAGTTCGATTTAACTGAAACAAGAAGATCTAATGATAGGAGTTAATGATGCAATTATTGAAATTTCTTTCGAAACAATTTAAAGTTTATTGGAAATGTTTGGTTCCAATAGAGAACCATTCCATAATCTATTCTCACAAGAAGAAAATTATCTAGGAAGAAGTTGATGATGGCTTTTTTTTCCTATTCAACCATTTTTCTTGTCCTCTGAAACACAGAACACAAAAAAGGGAGAGAGAGAGGGAGAGAATCCAGAAAATATATTATGATATTCCCCCACTGACAGCGTGATGTATCACTTTCACCTACGTTGGATCTGTTTCTTCATTCCTTAATGTGCTTGGGCACTCTTGTGCTCTTGCTATTTCGTTTAATAAGCATTATTAATTATTTCCGTAGGAATGTCTTGCGAGCGAATTTGAGTGATTGGTTGTCAGCCTTCCCTTTTTGCTCGTTGGCTGGTGCGTTTCTCCATTAACGGCTTCTCTCTTCCTTTCTTTCTTTTCTGCCGTGATTCGTTGTTGTTGTGGTATCAAATCATTATTCTTCTCCTTCTCTTATTTGGTCTTCCAAGTCTTCAATAGTCTCTTTTTTTGTACCTGTTCTGAAGACAAAGTTCTTTTTTTTCTTCTAAATCTCATCCGATACGCCACGTTTTTGCTGTTAGATTCAGACAAAACCCTGTCCAAATTGATAAACCGGCGATCTAGCTTTGTCTTGAGTCTCTTCGGAGCTTTCCAACCGAGCAAGAAACAGCAGGCACACGTCTTTTAGCATTAAGCTAAAAAAAATCTTTCTTTTCTTCTTTTAAGAGAGAAAAAAAGATTCCTTTCAAAGCCAGTATCTACCCCCGAGTAATTGTCGATTAGCTTTACTTATTAAATTCTTTTCATCCATGGTTATTGCTTCAATAATATGATATTTATGGCAACTACATCTTCTGTTCCATTGTGTTGACAGTGTTGATAGAAAAATGTTGCAGTAGAATATTTCCATAAGCTTGCATACACTGTTCACACCACTTTTCATCAAATACTATACACACAATACTTAGAGAAATATTTACGAAGTTTTGAAGCCATAACAGACCACACATTATCAGTGGGATTCTTATCTGGTGAATTGGGATTCCAGTGTATCTGTTGAATGACCAGATTTAGGATATGCTGTTCTGCAACCGTACATCGTTGACAACCTAAAATATCATTGTGTAATATGAATAGTCCAAGGTTTGCGACGTCAAATCGTCCATATTGTACTCAAAACCCACTTTCTAAGTATTTCACAGTATGCTAATTTATCTCTTGTTGCTATTCAGATCTTAATCCATACCTCTCCTTTGCCTCCTCCCCACACATTACATTTTCGCTGAACTCTCCTTCCACAACACAATGCTTTCTTAACTCTTCCCCTAACTCCATCCACAGTTTCACACCACCACAATTACCAACCCGGTGAACTTCTTTTGATCTGAAAAAATCACACTCTTCCAATCCTCAGCTGTTGTCCAATGTTCGTACGTATGCCAACGAATCCTTGTCTGTACTGAATGTGCTTCTTTGACAAGCATGGCTTCTTTGCAGTCTCTCTTTTCGTAATGTTCTTTTCAGAAAAGCCTCTTATCAGTGTTTGGTGTAAAATTTGATGTCCCAATTCTTGTTCCATCTTAGAAGCAATCTCCTTGAACTTAGTTTGGTGCATTGCAGCCATTTTCATTGTCCTGCGCAACATGGAGCTGGTTTTCTTTTCTGAGAGCGCATCAATATCATAGCTTCTGTTAACTTTTTTAAAACCCCTTTCCAACTGTTTATGATCAACCCAAAGCCAACTAACTATCAACTTCGCTATTAGATATTGCTTTTGCATTCGGTGTCAAAATCATGCCCTAATTCCTTGGCTTATATTCTCGTATTCTTGAGAAGAAGAACAACAGCTAGCCAGAACTCATTAGATAAGCAACAATGTCAGATGTCGGGCTTACGTGCGTAAACAAATTAGAGCACCTTTCGCGGATAATGAAACAAGCTAGAAACAAATGAAGGTGTTACTCTTTACTAATTTCTATTGTACACACTTTGCTCTAAAAGACAATATTGAAATCAAATTGTGCAGCACAATCAAAGGAAACAAAACTGTCTGAAACATTGCCTTGAATATAAATATAATTCATATTTTGTGCACGTCGTAGACAATACATTGTAAATTTATCCATGTGGAACGATGTCTTTAATAGGAATTCTAATCTACAGTAATCAGTTAACCGTTACTTTCTTCTAAAATAACTAACATTAGCACCTTACTAACTCTAAATCCGATTTTTCTCGAAATAAATTTAAAATGCAAGTGCGGATGTTTTTTTGGACCAAAGTGTATTTAAATCAAAAGAAAATAATCATTAACTGCTAACATTGTTTTTTCCTGTTTCATTTTAACATAGTATGAAATAAATACGTACAAGTAATGGTTTAAAAATTGGTTAGCTTCAAAACAGATGTTGCTTTTTTATATAGGTATATTAGAAAATAAGGAATCTTGCTTCTAATTATATTCGTACCGTTCGTATAACATTGCGTTTATTACTCTATTTATGTCACATTTCCGAAAAGACTAGAAATTACTGAATTACAGTAGGGTGGTATTTGTAACGGGTATTCAGTTAAGCTCATATTGCAAAGATGCCACTTTATTTGCAGTCATCCTGTAGATTATATGGAAGCTGTTGATCCAATGGAGACGTCTTAGGGCCTCTTGGGATTGGATATGAAAGCGGGCTTCTCGCTACACCCTTCCCTACTTTTTATCATTTTTCAAAATATTTCAAAATCTAATAGCATTATCAAAATTTTAAGAAGATACATCTCAAGTACTTACAAATTACTATGAAATACAATGGACAGCGATCTCGAGATCTTGCCCATTGGTAAGTGATACGTTGTCAGAGATTATGACGTCATTATTTAATTAACAACGTATCACTCATTAATGGACAAGATTTCGAGATCGCTGTCCATTGTATTTCATAGTAATTTCTAAGTACTAGAGCGCTATCTTCTTAAAATTTTGATTATGCTATTAGATTTTGAAAAATATTAAGAAAGTGGTAGTGGGAGTAGCGGAAGCGGTTTCCGTTGCACCAAGATTTCGAAGAAGAAGTATCCACATACCTATGAAAAATTGTTATTTGCAGATGACTTTAAAATATATACAAAAGTCAACTCTATCGGAGACTGCATAAGACTTCAGCAAAGCTTAGATAATATTGCAAACTTGGAGTCAACATAAGTAAATGTAAAGTATTATCATTTAATAGAAATAAAACCACTCATCAATTTGATTATTCCATTAATAAAATTGTACTAAACAGATCTACTGTAGTTAAGGATCTTGGTGTCACTTTTGACTCGAAATTGACTTTTAACATACATGTAACAAATATAACAAATGAAGCCTTGAAGTTACTAGGATTCGTAATTAGGACGGGAAGAGAATTCAACAACATATCAACATTGGAAAAAATTTACTATGCTTATGTTCGCTCCAAGGTAGAATATGCTTCTTCTATTTGGAATCCATATCAATTGAAACATTGCCAACAATTAGAGAAAATCCAATCAAAATTTCTTAAATTCCTGACCTTTAAAGAAACTCGAATCTATCCTGCTTATGACAGTTACAATGCAGTCATTAAGAACTTCAATATTCAGAGCTTAGAACAAAGGCGCAACATTGCTGATCTGTTATTTCTGCAAAAAATTGTTCAAAATAAGTTAGATTGTATGGATTTAGTTTCGACATTACAGTTTCTTGTCCCATCATCTAAAACTCGCGTTAATAATACTGGTTTCTTCCACTGTAAAAAGGCAAGAACCAATATCTTAATGAGGTCACCAATCTGGAGAATCTGTACTATATATAACGAACTCTGTACAGTTCACAATGATCTGGACGTATGCTATATGTCACCTAAAGAATTTAGAGATACAATTGTCAATAAACTCTGTACAACTACTTTGTAAAGCTTAACACTATAATTAGGCCATTGCCTGTTGTGTTGTCACTAAATAAATAAATAAATAAAGGTAGCTCAGCTTCAGCTTGACGGTCATTCTGCTAGCCGAGGATTTGATATTTTTCAGTCGCACCGCTACTACATCGACGTTTTACTCTTACCGTTACATGACGACCAGCATTAGGCCGTTCAACGAGGAGGAAGGAGACCTTATCTCTCGTGGAGATGAAATGGGAACTAAAGCTGCTTCCAGGAGGGCTACCAAATTTCCGGAAGAACGTCCTTTCACAGAAGATGCATTAATGGATAGGTTGACTCAATTTTTCGAACAATAGGAACAGAGACAACGTCAAAAGGAGAAAGCGAAGGGAGAGAGGCGTAAAATACAGGATGAATAGAAGAAGAAAGTAGAGAAAGAAGAAAGCGAAGGAAGAGAGAGGAAAGATGGAAGAAGGTGCAGGGAAAATATAGAAGCAGAAAATAAAAGAATTTGAGACAGAGAATGGTTGTCCCAGAAAATACAGGGTTTCTAATAGAAGTCTGAATCGGATAACAATACAAGTAAGTAGGGAGCGTGATAATGAGGATTTCACTTGGAAGGAAGAATTAGAAGATATGAGAAGGCAACAACAAGAAGAGTTTGAGAGGAAACTAAAGAAAGAAATGCAGATTGTGGTTACGAAAAGAGATATGGTAACGAGATGATTCAAATCAAGTTTCAAATATAAATGATGAATTGAAGTTGGTTGATGAGATTAACGTTGACATTGATACTACAATTAATGAATCTAAAACGAACGAATCGAAATTGGAACGAGTCATATTGTAGAAACGGTAATAGTAGAAACTAGTAAAAGTTCAGTTGGAGAGGATGGAATAAGTGTAACTATGAGGTCAGAAGTAATTTCCGTTGAGAGACATGTTGAGCTTACGGAACGTTTTGAAAAACGAATTCATCTCGAGGATAGAATTAGTATTTTGTCTGCCAGTGAAAAGGAACGAGAGCAATGCGGGAACCAAATTGAAGGAAAGTCTAAGGTTTTGGTTAACAATAAAAAGAAGAGTAAGGGTTGTAAAAGGAGAAAGAAATGAGACAAAAAGTGTAAATCTAAGGCAGTAGATAAGCCTGAAATTGGTGATCAGAAGAGTCAAGAAGACGAGAAATTCAAAAGTCTGACGAATCAAAACAGTAAGAAAGGTTGAAAAAGGAAATTCAAAACGAAACCAGCTTTCACTAAGTCTCGGGATTGCGGACATGGTTCTAAGCGAAAGGAAAGATTGTATCGTAAAAGTAGGAAGGTCAAGAAGAATAGAATTAATCCGATGACGACTAACTCATTAAATTTGGATTTTGGAGAAATATTAAAGCCGAATGGTGACAAGCCATAGTTTCACCTTACTTAAGCTTGGTTCCTGAATATTTTGCTAATGGCTTTGGAAAATTATATCAACTGTCTATTGCACATCGCTCGACTAAAATTTAATGTGAATTAATATTTTGGAAGAACTTTCAACTGCAGCAGACGGCTGAAGTCGATGAAAAGATAAAAGGTGTATATCAGACATGGAAAAGGAGGAAAGCAAAGGTGAAGAGTAAAGCATGTCGACAATGGAAAAGCGAATTTTGAGGAGAATACTGGAAAGAGAAACTATCAAACACAAAGATTTATCGTCAAGGATATTGTGAAGAAATATAGCTTGGGTAGAAGAGTAAAGAGCTTTTTAGATGTCAACAAGTAATTGGATCATATTAATGTGGATCATGGTAATATAATGACTATAGCAGAGCTATATATGTGTATAAATATTATTTATCAACGACGTAATTATGTTCTGTTATGTAGTTTTATATAAGGCAAGAGGAGAGGAAAATATTTATTATTGTAAATAAACTTAATTAGACCATTTTCATGGATTAAAAAACAACAAACTTGAATACGAGTAGATTGAATGAAATGAACTTATGAAGTATAAATTATCAACAAATCACAGGAAATAAATAAAATGAATTATATGATAATGAATTATATGATTGATAATGAATTATATACTGTACATGACAACGGATTATACTGAACAAATGAAACATTGATCTATATAAATGGAAATGCTTCTACAATTAGATAACAATGAATTATATCAATAAATATAAATGAATTATATAATGAAAAGAAACTATAGGTAATATAATGACTAATATGAATTAAATAAAGATGAATTATGAGAATTAAATGAAACGAGATATTAATGCATAATTTATATGAGAAGAATAGATAAAGATAAGCATTATGGATATTTCTATAACAAATATGTTATGATATTATACGTCATGTCAAAAATATAATTATATAAAAATATAACTAAGAAAAATTAATAAAAAAAACAGTAAAAAAAGTTCAAAAATTTTATTATCTCTTCGACGGAGGGGCATGTCCAAGTGTAGGTTAGGCTACTTGAGTTTACCTAACACTACGCCATGTCATCCTTGCACTTTGTTAGATTAAGTTACGTTTATGTTACGTTCTCGTTCGTTTACGAAAGTTTTAAAAGTTATTTCTAAAGTTAAGTGATTGTATGCAAAATTTACATATTATCTACAAACTTATGCTACTTACTTCAAATGTGCTGATTAGGTTTTGTTGAGCTAGTTTGTGTTAGGTCACGTGACATTAATACTGTTCTGGTTGATTTCAACTACTGTTATAGATGGTAGTAATCTGAACCTATGAATTTTTTGATATATTAAATATTTGATATATTTTTCGATTTTTTTTTTTAAATCTGGAATGTTTTGACTGTAAACGAGCTTACATATGATTTCTAAAGCGTATGTACTTACGCGAAATTTTCAAAGAACATTTTATATCATCGTTTACGAAGTAAATGTTGAACGACTAAGTTGTTAATTTCACCTTTGAATGTAGAAGATCGATGTTGGTGTGTAAATACAGATTACTAATGACAATAAAAGGGATTTTCTCTTTTTTATTCAAGTTTCATTTACTTCGGGTTTTTTCCAGCTTCGGGAGATTGTTTCTGGAGTGAACACTCCGCGTAGGAATTTATATTTTTCTCTTAAGCTTAGTCCTACCCTTTGTGCTTCGACCAGGGTCCATATGAAAGTGAGCATATTAAGAACGGTTTCCGTTCCTCCAAGATTTCGAACAACAGTTACCCACATACCTGATATACGTAAAGACAGCTCAGCTTAAGCTTGACGGTCATTCTGCTAGCCGAGGATTTGATATTTTTCAGTCGCACAGCTACTACATCGACATCTTCTTACCATTACACAGTGCTAATTAAATTTGAGGCAAGAAGACTGAATAAACTGTTAGTAAACTAAGCTGAATAGTTTTATACCTTATTTATTAACGCCTACCAAAATATTGTAATATATATTTTTCCTCGCAGTGTCATGGTTAGTTTTTGGTGGTGGGAAAAATATTCAGAGCTAATTTGAAACTCAGTAATAAAATTATATATATATATATATATATATATATATATATATAT